>VXBQ01017097.1:2916590-2973346 GCA_013400175.1 Phainopepla nitens | reverse complement strand
CGAAGGCAGCGCGTCCCGGCGGGGCAGCGCTCCCGGGCATGGACAAGCTCAACAGGCTGACGGTGCCGGCCGGGGAGAAGTTCAGGTAGGGGCCCGTCCGCTCCCGGTCTCCTCCGGGAACGCAGCGGTGGGACGAGCCGCTTCCCGCGGTGCGGGGGCACTGGGAGGCGCCGCGGCACGAGGAAGTGGGCAGAAGTTTTGGAGTAAAACGGAGTTTTACCCGTTTTTACCCGGTGGCCAAGGCGCTGCTGGGAACTAAGTGCGGGAGGTAAACACGGGTCTGGAGTGGATAACGCAGATTTCAAAGCAAAATGTGTGTCGGCTTCACCTGCAGCGCAAAGAGGAATATTTTCAAAGCGTCTATTTTCAAAGCTGTAAGGGAATAGTGTGTGACTCATTATGATGTATGAGTCTTATGCAAATTAGAAAAAATTAATTAATTACTTAATGCTTTATCATCCTATGAAGATGGCTTTTGCAGTTAAGTTCTGTAATATTTCCTAATCTTCGAAAGAACTGGTGGAAGAGAGGGAACTGGAAAACGGGAAATGTTCTTAAGTGAAGGAGAACAATACTAAATAGAGGGTTTGAGAGGAAAAAAGCAGAAGCTCGCCATTACTGAAGTATTTTTAGCATGTGTCGATTCATGTGCTGGTACAGTTGGCACCTCGAGGCTCTTTCATCATGACTTTTTGTATTTCTGCATAGTTAAAAGCAATTCTGTTTCAGATTAAAGTAACATAGAATTCTTTTCCTCCTCTGAAAAAATAAGAATGAAATACTGAAAAATATTTTTTCCTAAAATAAGTCATATTTAAGCACTCAATACTAACTTATAAACTCCTCTCAAGTCTCTCTCCCTCTCCCCAGAAACCTTAGTGCAAACTGGAATAATCCCTTGTAAAGCTAATTTTGATGGAATGCAGTTTATTGATATCTACTCTTTCCATACTGTTGAAATATTGTTGTGGGGGTGTGTACTTGCAGAGCTGCAGTGACACTTATGCTCCTCTGTGAGGCACATCTAGTGCAAGCCAAGCAGGCTGCATCCTAAGCCCAGGCAAGAACTCTGTGGAAGGCTCAATGGACTGGGGGAAGAACACAGGGAATTTCCTCATTGTCTGCAATTTACCACCTTAAGTAGTCTAAACTGATTTAAATTATGTCAGAGCTCAATGTTGGTCTAAACTAGCTATCTTTAAATAGGAAGTTGAGAAACAAGATGGAAAGCTTGATTCCATCCATTACTGGTACATAAAAAAATTAAGTACACACCCTCTGCTGTCATAAAATTGTAGCTAAGATTCATCTTCTGCACTTTTTCAAACAATTAAAGCAGGATTACCTTCAAGTATCTGAAGCGGGTGAGGGTTATAACGGCCCACAACCTTTTGGTGAACTGATCGGAAAGGCAGCACCACACCTCTGCTGCATCTTCACACAGATGACACTCTCCATCTCGTCTGAGGTTTTAATAGTGGTAAGGTAGGGAAGAGAAAGAAGTAGCTCTGCTTTCCTGTATTAACCTGAAGTGTTGCCAGTTACTTTTTCTTTCCCCATCATGGCCAGTTCAGCCTATTTGTGCAGGGAATGTAGGAGCACCCGTTTCTCAAGCATATGAGCGTTCTCACCACATGCACTGGACATGCATGCTTCAACTGGAGCATGCTGAAATACTCCTTGGAAACCTGCATATGTGGCTACAAAATCTCACTATGGTACCAGAATTTTAAAACCTGAAGGCAGAACTTCCCATGAGTTGACATTGATAGGATAGATTTAAGAGAGACAGGCAAATACAGGAAGAGATTGGCATAACATGGTGGCAGCCTTTTCCTCCTTCTTTGAAACACCTGGGTACCCCCTCGTGCTCTGTGACCTGTTGACAGTGCTTCCTAATACCACACCTGTCTGCATGGAGCACACATAGGTGGTTCAGAGTTTGTACTGAACGTTACATTCCTACATGGTTATGTCAAAACCATACTTTTCTTTATGTGCTAAGATGCAATGCCAAGAAATGTTTCTGCCAAACACAGTTTCAATTTATGTGATTATAGTTTGCATTTTTAAAGACAGCTTTCTTAAAATTTCTGCTTTGTAGCAGCAAAAGTTAAAAAAGCACTACAGTTGAGTCAGTGTCTGAGAGAGGATCTTTTGATTTTTTTAAGTGTAGACCTGAAAAACTAGATATTATGTGGTTTTGGTAAGCTCAGCTATTCTCCATGTGTATAGCTGAGCCTACCAGAGCTAGCTTTTTATTGCATTAGCAAATCTTACGTCAGATCTGAATATGTAGCATGTTCCGTTTGTTAAGTTTATTGCAACAATAAGAACTGTAAGTGTTCTTATACGCCTGTCTGCCTAACATGTTGTATGTACATTGTTTGCAGTTAAGCCACTCAACTAACTTCAGTAATAGTTGGACAGGAATGCTGGAACTTCATGGAATTCTGGTATTAATTTCTATATAGTGTTTCTTATAAGGCATGCACAGTATTATGAAAATATTGCCTCAGAGTACATTGTGTGTTCTAACTGCTTCCTTATAGTCAGGAAAAATTAATTCAAAGGCTTGGTTATTTATTGTGAGAGAAACTAATCTGTGGTGCATACAAGTATTTTGGTACTTTGAATTGTTTCCCAAAGAGTCAAGTGAGTACATGAGCAATAGCCATGCTGTCATGGCAAGCTCTAGTGTGCCTGGATTTCAGACTGAACTTCAGGGGAAAAAAATTATGCTGCAAACATACAGAAATAGATGCACTCATGATCAGGAACAGCAGGCAGCATGGGTAATGGGAAGTTAGCAGCTCAAAGGAAAAGTCTGCGCTAACTTTGCAGACTCTTTTGTGGTTTAACTTCCCTAGACTATAAGCCTATGATACCTGGTGTTTAAATAATTTCTAGCTACTATGTGTGACTGTGTCACAGTATCTCTTCAGACTTGCTGCATTGTTTTATTATGATCACAAACCTTAATGATGACCCTCTGCCCCTAGCTGGCTTTGCTGTGTAGCACAAAGTCCTTCTCAGAGGCATCATCACCACTGTGGTGATGGGCAAACCGTGGCACAACCCAAATAGTGCCACATGCTTTCACTTGCCTAAGGTCATGCAGGCAGCAAGTTCCAGATTGCAAAGAGCGTTTTCCAAGAGCACAGTTTCACGTTAATTTCGTATGACTTCATTAATTTGCAGCAGTCCGTCTCTGCCCCCAGCAAAAACAAAGGCTTAAAATCCCTATTTCCAAGCATAATGCCCATTTAAGAGGATGTGGAAATAAACTGGCAATTTACTGTTCGCAGGTAAAACAAGTGTGTCTGGGGTTTTTTGCAGGATTTTATATTAGTCCCCCTTGTTAAACAGAAGGGTTTAAGTCCTAGTTCTATGAAAATCAAGAGGGGTTTCCTTAAGGCCTGAATGTCTGTTGTTCATCTAACCTGGAGGTATTAATGGTCTTCACTAATTTTCTACTGGTAGCTTGGCTGTAACTGCTAGGCCTTTTTCTTTAAGAGATGATCTTCTAACAACATGTCTTCTTGAAAGTGTATAGTAGAAAATTAATTCATTTGGGATTGAAATGATATTTAGCTGTAAACTGACATCTCCTGTGTATAAGATGCTTTACCATAGGGAGCATTTACTTTTCAAGAATATCTGAATATTAGTTTTGTGCTGTAAGAAAATATTTTATTATAGTAGTTCTACTAATTCTTCTTAGTGGTATCAAACAGACTTAGAAACTTAATCTGTTTTTTCAAGGCAAGTTTTAACTTAGTTTATTGCCTCAATGAATTTGAACAGGAAAAAGAACAAAAATAAACTCAAGTAAGAGATAAATTGGAGTTTCAAAATAACCTAGAGAATGTTCCCCATGACAGAATTAGGCATCAAAGCCCACATCCAGCTTCAACATCTCAACCTCTTATTAGTTACATAGAGTCCAGAGGATAGGCTATGCAAATAACAGAATCATTCAGTGGTTTATGTTGGAAGTTACCATCCTGCTCCCATCCCTCTGCCATGGGCAGGGAAACCTTCTACTAGATCAGGTTGCTCAAAGCCCCATCTAACCTGGCCTTGAACACTTCCAGGGATGGGACAGCCACAGTTCTCAAGCCAACCTGTCCCAGTGCCTCACCACCTTCACAGTAAAGAATTTCTTCCTAATATCCAAACTGCTCTCAGTTTGATGCCATTCCCCATTGTCCTGTTACTACATAGCCTTGTAATCAGCTCCTTTCCAGCTTTCTTGTAGACCCTCTTAAGTTACTAAAAGTTTGCAATAAGATCACCCCCAAGCTTTGCCTTTTCCAGACTGAACAATCCCAATCCTCTCAGCCTCACTGCTGCTCTTCTACCTGCTTTGGTATTCTCCTTCTAGCAAAAACCTCATCTGCCTTAAAGACATAACATCTGTGAAGGTCCTCTGGTCTTCACCCACCACCTACTGCCACTTCCCGTCTCAGCTTCCCGTGTCTCCTGACAACTTTCCACTGCACAGTATCACTCTGTGGTAACAGCAGCTTTTGTGGCTCACCCATGTTTTAGCCCACCAAATCGTAGGCTGAACATAAGGTCACATGAAATCACAGTTCAGTGATTAGCAGTCTTCAAAGCAGAATTTCACAGGCACAGGGAAAGGAGGTCACCAGCTACATTTGCTGTGCTGATGAGCACGAACAAAAGTTTTTTCTGTAGGATTGTTAGGTCCTGTTTGCCATACAAAGCACAGGATTTTGATTAATAGATAAAGTTTTATAATCTCTATTTCCTCTAGTTTTCTGTCAGCTTAAATAGTTCATTAATCTCTCTCTCATCTCTGGACTTTGGAATGAAATGAGATAGGAAATGCAAACTTCCCCAAATACCACTGCAAAAATCCATTCTTTCACTCAGAGTCACTTCTCCAGTCAAATCCTCTTGCTTCTCCTTCTGACCTTGCTTCAGCACAGCATAGCCTCTATCCCATCTATATTTGTCCTTCTTTATTCCCTTCTCTCTGCACAACCACTTCATACTACTAATCCCTTTAAAGCTTCTTTTCTTCTTTCCAGCTCTGTCATCCTACCTGGACCAATCCCCAGGCTAAAAAACCAACCAACCAACCAAAACAACCAAACCTGAAACAAGCTAATTTTACAAGACAAAAAAAAAAAAATATAAACAAAAAACCCACCCACAAACTGAAGGTAGGAAAAAAACCAAACTAAACCACCACACAGGATTTATTCTCACACAGAATTTCCTGCCTGTAATGCTGTTTATAGAGAAGTATGTTTGACTGTGGTCTATGAGTGTTTTAAACAAAAATATGGCAATGTGGACAAAATGATGCACTATAATATTGAAACTGTCAAGAGATGTCCTGCTTTAATCTCTGCAGGTTGACAGCAGTGTAAGGGTGTAATCTGTTCACAAGATCATCTGTGCTTACATAGTACCTATAGCTTCATTCCACTTGTGCTGGCAAAATTATGAAGTTATTGGCACAGCTTATTCTACCACCACTTTATATGCACACTGTTCCAAATAAAATAAGGCCTTGTAGTGACACTATAGTTCTGCTGAAATAACTGTCCAGAGTAGGAGCATTTGTCAACCACAGCAATCACAAATGACACCATCCTTGGCCTGCAACTGTCAGTTATTCGGCAGAAGTGAGTCATTTAAATTTGATCTAATGACACAGGTTTTTTTGGGTTTTTTTAGTAAAATAATAAATTATCAAGAGCCAAGCAAGTAACGCAATAAATTAATTTTCATGGCCATGGGAAAAAAACAACATTTCAGCAAACTTGGCAAAACTATTTTTTACCATTAGTTTATAAATGTACCCCATTCAACTGTGTAGAGTGCTAGATATTAAATCATAATAAGATATTGCAGGTACCCAGTGATATGTTGATTCCAGAACAGTTTTGTGTTTTACAGAATCATTCAAAACCTACGTACTGCACAGGACATTAAAATGTGATAGATGCTTTGCTTTTGGAAGGCAAATATGACAATCATAAATTGTTGCAAAAAAGCCCCACTGGAATAACATATTAGTTTATATGCTCAGCAGACAAGAGAATTGAAAAATTAATGGAAAACAGTGGCTAAAAGGGACCATATTTTCCCATTTGACTCTAGGGAATCATCTTAGATTTTTGACAAACTGTAACAGGATGTAATGTAAATATGTTTGGTTTGTACCAGCCATAATAAATTAGTGAGGAGTAACAGAAGCTTGAAAATTCTGTCAGCATCTTTATCCTAATTGGTTAGTATATACATTTTGAACAAGTTCATTTTCCAGACATAAGCAAAGCCAGATGTGCAATGCTACAAGTTTGACCTCAACATAAATTACTACTCAGTAAATACTTTAGAAAGAATTGAAATAATGCATTCTGAGTGAGGCAATAATATGAAAAAACATGGGTATATATTTTTGAAGCTTAATTCAAGGAGAAACTGGGTGAGGTAAGCTATTAATACATGAGGCTATACCATGTGGCTAAGTGTTTCCTTCCTATCTTAAAATATGGATGCTGTAGGCATCTCTGCAAGAAGCACACAGAGGCAACAAAGTGCTACTGAAGCTGTAGCTGCGTGGCCAGCTGAATCTGGCCTAAGGCTGAGCTGCTGCCAAAAGAGCAGGACCCTTTCTTCCACCCTGCCAACGCCCCTGCTCACCCTGCCCCTCTCTGCCCTCTCACTGGCACCACCTGACAGCTAGATCTGATCCTGCTGATATCTAAATTGGCAAAAGAAAAAAGAAATTAGTTTCCCAGCTGGAAGTCCCATGATTGATCATAGCTGGGGAAGCACCTAGGGCAGAGGAGAGGAATTTCCCCTTTCAGTGGCAGCCCATGTGGGCTCCATTAAAGTGACACAGGGACTAGCTAGGGAATTTCTCCAGAGCTTCAACAAAATTTGACTGGCTGCAGAACAAAACAAACAAAACTGATCCATGAGTAGCCTCCATTAGGTCCCTGTCAGTACCACCCCACAGCCATGATGAGTATAATGCTTCTGTATCTTAAGCAAGAACACTTTCAGCCCAAGTACAGGACTGATTGTCAGTGGTAATATTCTGGGTCCATACCAGGTCTTGTCTTTATCTATTTCCCTGTAGTGCCTATCTACTTTCTTGTTGAAATATAAAAGTCACTTAATTCTTTTAAATTACTGCCCTTGTTCTCCTCCAGTGACCAGGCTGTAGGGTACTAACCCTTCAGGGAGGTACAGCACTCGCTAAGTTTTAACTGGAACTATATTTTAGAGTAGCCTAAAGTGTTTAGCTTCTTTCTGCTGCTTGAAAACCTTCCAGAAAAGTGCAGTAAGTCTGTGAATGTGGCTTCTGGGGGGGGGAGGGGGGGTTTGTTTTATAATGCATTAACTTATATCCAGAGCACTGGCGCAAAAAAGAGATCAGTAAACCAAAAACAGGGCTCTAAACCTCAAAACACAGCAGGTCAGTTACAGAACAGAAAGCATACTTTACCTTTTTGTGTCAAGAAGTGACATGTTATATTCATCTACATATCATAATACCTAATTATTTTCTGTATTCTTTATGAGATACAGGGGAGAGGAAAATGCATGAGAGGGAAGAGATGTCCAAACTCTGGAGTTTTTGTTTGTTTATTTGTTTGTTTCCAGGCAAATCCAAATGCTTAGCATGGGAAATCTAGAATGGGTTCTTTCAATATGCAGGACCTCGATCACCCCAAATTACTTGCACTGTTTTCTTTCATGTTAGGCATGATTTCTGTCAAGGATATATTATCCCTTTACATGCTACATTTTTATTTACTCAGTGAATACTGGTACTCAGCAGTACAAGCAGGACTGACAGCTTTTTTGTAAAAATTATGTAGAGGACAAATGAAGATGAAAAATATAATCAATATTTAGCCTTTTTTGTGTTTCTGTGTGTACCACGTAAACACACACCTGCTGTAATTATGGGGTTTTGCCTTTAGGCAAAACAGTGGATGATTCAAAAGTGAGCAGAATAGCATGTTTCTGAGACTTTAAAAAGTCAACACTCTTGTCAAAATGAATGTAAACTATTGTCATTTCCCCTTGTGCATCTCCCAAACATGGATGAAAACAATTCCTTGTTCCTTCTTCCTCTCAGGTAGCTGTAATTGACTTCTCCTGATAAGCAAACCTCTTTGAACTTTTCTTCACAGCTTTGAGATAGCTTTACAGATAAAGATCAAAGGCTCAGTGCCTTGAATGGATGGTTTGGTGCCTCCAGCTCCAAACTTCCTCTTCTCCCACCAAGAAAGCTATTCCAGGGGTGGATAAAATCCCAGAGTGGATGAGGGGCTGTAAGGCCCTACCTTGGACCAGTTGGCACTGAAGCAATTTGTCTGACTGCACCTCAGGGATTCAGCTGTCTCTCTTACACATTTTTATGCATTTTACACATATCACAGCCATTGAAAATACCAGCTCTGACCCCAATGGCTGATTCCACCTGGTATTTCCTTGCAAAGGACTCCCACTTTTGCTATTCCAGGTAGCATATGATATAAGGGTGCATGCATGTGGAGATCTGAAGCACCTGGAGGCCTAATGAGGAATTAGGTGCTTTCAATATTTGGAATTTCTTTTTGCTTTCTACTGAGGAATTAGAAGTGAAGTGGAAGGGGGTAGAGATGTTTGATAACATTTTATTGCATTGTCTTTAAGGCACAAAACTGACAAGTAATATGAAAATACATCTTAGGAAGACATCCAGTTCACCAAAATCCATGTTCTTCCACCAAGCCCATGGCAGGAGCATTGCTTTCGTGGAAGCCTGCAATAGGAAAGGTGGCCCTTTTCTAGTTTGTTAATTCGGTTTGAGAAGACATTTCAAAATAACAGCTTCATGCTTTTCAAAATCTCAAGTGGTACTTTTACAAATCCCCTTCTAGGTAAGCAGGTTCTCCCTGCAAAAGGAAGCAGGAGTCTTCCCCTTTGTTCAGAAACAATAACTTTCTTTCTTAATTTGGTGACCTGCATAGCTGTTTATAAAACTGAAGGATAATAGAAACACAAAACAAAGACCAGCTGGGGAGAAGGTGGTGGAATAATTGTGCTATGAGAAGCCATAAAGGAGGAATCTGGACATGCTGTTCTTTCTTTAGTTTCATGTTTTAAGGTGTGTTGGTTTTTTTTTGGTTGGGATTTTATTTTTTTTAATTAACAGACGTAGCTGTAATAATTTTTAGTTTTCTGCTCTTTGAGTTTTGGTTTTTATCTTCTAATAACTTAGCTTTTATTCTCCAAATTTTGTTATACTCTTCCTTGCTTTCTGTTTTGTGGTTCTTTCCTGTAAAACTTTACAGCTGAGGCAAATGGGTATTTTTGGAGATTTTTTTAAAGTCTAAATTTGCACTTACTAAATCCCAGTCTAGGTTTCGAATGCCAAGTATTTAAATTTGCCTGAAAAAGAACCCAAACAAAAACTCTGAAAAACAACAATTTTTTGTTTTAATGTGATCCGCCTTTCTTAAGCCAAAAGTGAGTGCTACACCTACCCAAAGTCTTACTTTAAGTGAATGGATATAGTAATCTTCAGAAAATATGACTTTCTAGGTACAGAACTACAGGTTGTACTGTCAGTGAGAAACAGATATACCCAAAAAGGTATAAGAACTGCAACTTGCATGCAAATTTTCTGATTTGTGTATTTATTTTTTAAATTACTTTTGCTATTTTAAAACCAATTCAGCTTCATCAGTTGAAGACCTAACTGATGTGATGAGGAGGAGAAGGAACATACAGGTCCCTTAATGTTGAATGTGTCAATACTGCTTGTAAAGCTGCCCTAGCAAACCTGTCAATATATCCGGTTCAAAATTCTGCTCTTCTTTAACTAAAGAGACTGGTTTGTGAGTACTGATGGGAGGCAAAACAGGTAATTCAGACAGTCCTCTAAACACCAGAAATGTAAGAAGGTATAATTTTCATTCCCCAGATAAACAGAAATAGGTATGCTTGTAATATAGAAGATTTCCTGTAAATAATTTAAAATTAGTTTTTGTTTTGCTACCACTCCTCACTGATGTTGCAGTCAGCCCTGTTTCCAAAAACATTAGCAGGACCCCTGTCAGCTACAAGTGCTCTCAGGCAGACACCCTGAAGCAGTTGTGTCCCTCTGCCCACTCCAGGGACCCTGCAAAAGACTCTTGCAAAGGTCTGTCACTGCCCACAGGCAGAGATAAACACTGACAGTCAGCGTGGGCACTGAGGGGCAAAGTACTGGGTTCTCTGTGCACAGCTGGGTGAATTGTGCTGCTCATGCACACAGGAGATCCCTCCCTCTTCCCAGGAGCAGGGGCAGGTCATGACCACTGGGGAGCCACTTAGGCTGACTGCTCTGAGCCTTAATACACTTATCTGCAGAATACGTATTGGTAAAAGTCTTCACAGATTTATAATACCCATAAAAACAATTTCTCAAAAACTAGTCTAAATGGTGAGAGAATTCCATATTACACAAATCTGTCTGAAATTAAGACAGACTTCTCTTTCTCAGGTCTAGGAACTCTGTACCTCATCTCACATCTGAGTTGAAAACTTGTTACACACGTTATTCTTCTTCATTTTTCTCTTTAAAAACTATTTTACCTTTGGAAAGCTTCTGTAGGATATTGTGTATGCAAAAGAGCCAAAGGCTTCCAGGAGATGTTTGAAGGTGGGGATGTGCCACAGACCAGGTCTACCCATCATCCTCACTTCATCATCACACATTCCACCTAAGCTGAGCTGTGACCAGATCAAAGAGGGGCTGGGTTTGTTTCATTTTGTTTTATCTCGAGGCAGCTCTGCCAGTGCAGCAAGGTACAGCACTTCCTTCTTTCGGGATGTATGATATTTAGTGGTAAAACTTCGACCTTCCTTCATGTATGTTATCACAGCTAGTGACCCTTTTGTCAATAGATCTGATAATTCTGAATTACTGGAGGTTTTAGCTACTAAAATAGCAACACAGGGCTAAAACATGTTTTGTTTTAGGTTTCTGTCTTTTTTTGTTATTACTTCCAACATGTAGAATTTTTAAAGTATTTGCAAGAAACCTAAAACTTTTTAGAAGCACCTACAGCCAAGACTTCCAAACTTATTATCTGCAGAACTTTGAAAATCTATCGTGTCCCAAGAGATCCTGATCAAGGGGTCCCGTCCAGTCTATACAAGTTGAAATGTATACAGTCTATACAATTGAAATGGATATGGATCTCAAAATATCTATTGCTGAAGTGTGTTTTCAAAGATTAGCATAAAACACACTGCACCTTTATCTGCAAACCTGATTTTGCATAAAAAGATCCCAAGCAGGTTTAACGAAGAGTTGGAGCTTGTAGTTAAAGAAGCAACTTAAAGTTTTACCTCTTGATTATCTTTAATTATATGCAGTACAAAGTAAGACAAGCATTACTCATTATTTTTATTTACACTACCAGCTGATGGAGGTCCTTGAGTATTTCTAGCATCTGCTCATCCCAAGGGAATGCTAGAGAGTAACCATTAGCTGGTGACGAGGTCCTGACTCAGACACCAGTACTGAGCTGTACACTGTAGGTATGTACCTGATGCAAGGGCTGCCTGCACTGGGCCAGGGGAGCCCCCATCTCCTGGGTACTCCTGGGGCTCCTGCTCTGGTAAGGTCCTCTCTCACAACAAACCCCTTTGCCCCAGACTTTTCTATCTGCCTCTCATCTTTTCTTCTGTCTCTCTAAGATCAGAAATCAGACAGACAGCTCTTGCTAAAACTTGTCAGTTGTTGCCTTTTATGTGGCCTGGTACTTCAAGAAATTTCAGCCCCCAAATGACTGGACAGACTGGTTTTTGCAGTTCATTCAGTTCTGTGGGTCGAAGAGGATTCCACTTGAACTGGAGATCAGCTGTGCTTGATGACTTCCTACACTTCCCACTTAGTGCACTGGTTATCTGCTTCCTCTCACAGGCTTCAGACAAGTTAATTTCTCCAGGGGCAACAAACAAGTATTTTAACAACTCCTATAAGGGCTATGTAACTTTAAAAACTGAAAAAATTCACACTAATGCATATTAAGTACTCTCTAATGAATCAAAGTTGTTATTAGAAATCTAAATGCATCCAGAAAAAGAAATAAGAAAAACAGATTTTTAAGAAATTTGACTATGAAAAAATGGGAATGTTTTTATTTCAGTCCATCTGCATGGAAAAAATACCATAGTAGCACCAGTGCATGTGATTTCCTAATTTAAATGCACCCTTTTTTAGTAGAAAATATGTAATAAAATGATCTTTTAAACTATAGCCTTATTCAAGACTCATGGAACATCCAGGATGATCTAATCAATTAACCTCAATATGATCAAATGAAAAGCAAACTAATTCAGGTACTTGTACTTATCAATTTTATGTTGGATCTTATTTGCATGCATGTGTGAAGATTTTTTTAACAAATAAATGACAATAGAGAATAAAACCATCTTCTTTTTCAAAATAATCATTTTGCTAATGTAAAGGTATTAGTGTCAGTGATGAGCAATAAGCAATGCTCAGATAGAAATCTACAATTAGATTTTTGTTGGTGAGTCCTATCTCTGACAAACAAAAAAAGAAATGTAACTGATGCTGACATCCATCCCTAATTGAAGTCTGGCAAGCCTTTTTGAAAGAAACACAAGCACTTACAACCATTCTCCCCAAACTAGAACTAAGCCATTTAGATCTTCTCTCATTCTTTTCATTCGTCATTACTTTTCATTTATAGACCCTGCCAGGTGCCAGCTGGGGCACAACACAGAAACAGCAAACTGCAGATGATGGCTATTTCTGATGTTTCAATCAGAACCAGAAGCTGAATCCGTTAAGAAAATAAACCCAACAAATACAATAGAAAAGCAGAAGTACTTCTGAGCTTTTCACCTCAGATTTAATGTATCTGGTTAGTTTAGATAATAATCCAAGCTACTCTTATAGGTATGGTACATTGTTGTTGGAAATTTTGGAGCATTTTGCTGTACACCTGTTTCTCACAACTATAAGTAATTAATTTCTTTATATTAGCAGGTAACAATATATAGTTTTGCTGTAAATAAATCGTTTTCAGCTGGAATTAAAGATGTGCTTGTGAATTATTTGTCCATTATTGTCTCATTATATATAAGTGTCCCATGTATGGTCAGAAATCAGAGGGCATCACCATTTTAGCTTTGCAATGTTGTAAAGTCAATTCTAGATAAAATGTTAACATTTAAATATTCTAAACCATTAATCTAGGGAACGATTTCTTTTTTCCTGCACTTACTCTTAAATTGATTGTTTATATCATACTTTATTGTATTTAGAAGAAGGATAACACAAATAATGCTAAAGAGCTCTTAAAAAGGAAGGAAAACTTCATGCACAAATGATGTAACAATTAAACTACTTATTGAAGATATACTGAGCATATTTTTCTTAATTTATATTAATGGCTGTTCAACCACTTGGTAATTTAATGCTGGCGTTGTTTAATATCTTACAGGAAGCTTCAAAAGATGGTGCATGACATCAAGAAAAATGAAAGTGGAATAATAAACAAGTTCAAAAAGTAAGTTTGCAATGCCAGTCCCTAGTTTTATCAATGTGGGGAAGTGTGGATTATGAGCACAGTGGTGTGTAGGACTTGAGTGATGCCACCATGTCATTCCATAGGGATGGATGTACTTTAGTGCATGGAAATAGCTTTTAGTGCATGGAAATAGCAACCTGCAGAATTGTCACCAGTATTAAGACTATCATAAAGGAGTTGCAGAACTGGAGTCCAATGGTAGGTTGTGTTTGTAGCCTTGAAAAAAATAGTATTTGAGTGAAGAGCCTTTTTTTTGAATGTTCACTGGGAATGGTCATTGCTTATTGTTGGCATGTGTGCATTTCTCTGTAGGGAACTGTTTAGGCTTCCTGCTGCAATTAAGTTGAATTTGAGCTCCACCTTGAACCAACTGGTCAGACATCATACTTAAAATTCCCATAAAAATCCTAAGTCCTCCTGTGTTTCAGTCTCATAAAACAAAATCCAGCATTGGCTAGCACCCTTATTCTAGTAAGATGTGCTGAACAGCACGCAGATTGTGTCACGTGCATGAAAGTATCATAAAATATTCGTATGTATTTATACATAGAAAGAAATTCCAGTAATTTTGCGTCCTTGTCAAATGAATACACTATTCACTGTTTCCAGTCAAACATCTATTTAAAGTAATTAGCTATTTAGCACACTTTTCTTAATGCAACAGCTCATTTGCATTGCAATTCCATTTGGATGCGATTTTCTCATTCAGATGTGTTTCTTTACATGGGTCATTGGCAACAACAGTATTAAGTACTTTTAGAAGTTAATTACAACACCCTATCTGCAGTGTTTCCAGGACAACCATATTAAATTCTAGAAACACAGCTCTTGTACATAAAAGACACATGGAAACATTTTTTAAAAATGTTTTTAAAGAGGGACCGTGATGGCTCAGTTCAAGGGAACCAGCTAACTCTCGGTGTATAGGAAGTGATCAGTCAGCTATTGGCAGAAGCAGTAGGGCCCTGCCTGGTTTGGCCATGCAGGAGCTCTGGAAAGCCAGGCTGGCTCAGCTCTTGCCCCTGCTGCCAGCCCAGGCATGGCTGGTGTTTGTGGGGCAGCTGCTGGACCTGCCAGAGGAGGGGGATACGCTTCCAGGAGAGCAGGACTGCCTGGCTCTCCTGTTCCCCAGGCAGGAGGAGTAATCTCGCCCTCCAAGCCCTCCTTTGTGCTCTCACTTCCACAGCTGTGTTTCTGCCCACAGACCTTGAGCAGGCTCTGATGGTAGAACACCTGATATATCAGGTAGATTTTTGAGATTTTTTTTTTTCCTTTATTCATTCGCTTTCACTCTAAGATTGCTGCAGTTCAATTTAATCACAGTCACTTGCTATACTCACTTATTTCCATGCCAGCACAAAAGGAGATTTTCGCATAAAGTGGCCCTCTTTCAGCTACTTGGGGCTTTAAGTTAATTTGTGTTTTTGTTTTTAACACAGTAACCACTGTGTTCACCACCCGTCTACAAAAAAACCATTTTCACCTGGGACCTGCTCACAGGGAAGAGCTGCTAAGCTGTCCAGGGCTTTTGGTGGGGTTTTGGAGGGGAGAGGTTTAAAGAGGGTTTCTTACAGTTGTTACCTTTTAATAAAGGGTGGCTTCCTACTTCACAATAGTTTAACTGTAATTAATCATGCTCCAGTGGACTCAGTTCAAAAGCCTCAGAGAGGAAAGATGATAGAAACAACAGAAGCATCTAAGGTTTATCATTTGAGGCTACAAAGTATCTCCCATAGTTGCCTGAACGTGAATTCTGTTGTTAATCAGTTGCTCTGCTTGTGTGTCCTTCCTAGAGAGTAAGAGGGGAAGAACAGAAAAGGGAGAAATAACATAAACCAAATGCAGAAGCTGGGAAGATCATCATTAGGTGTCAAAGATTGCACTGCAATTCTTTGATTCACTCAAGATCAAATATATATATATATATATGTGTGTGTATATATAAAAGAGCAGACTCATAAAAACATGCATGACTGCAGCACAAAGCTCATGTCAGCTCTCTGAGTTATAAGAACACAAATTAAGGTATAAAAACATCTTTCTGATGCTACTGTGATTCATCTGAGTCATAATAATCTTTTTTGCAGTTATGAAGATCAGAAATTTAGTTTTTAATAATGGAAGAATTTCTAATATTTGCACAAGACTTCAGAGTTCAAGTCTTGAACTCAGCACATAATGAGACTTGCAATAAAAGCATGAGTTGACAGCACTGATAAGGATATGTACAAGCGGTGCTAAGCTTCACAGAATTAGAGCTGGCTATGATCCTCACTGTGCAACCTTTGGGGGCTTTGTTTGATTGTAGATGCTTTCTCTAAAACACAGTTATCCAGTTGATCACTACTTCCATTTCAGTTAAAAGATTATTTTCTTAAATGTCAAGGTTCTACACATGACTGAAGCAGGAAAAATTTTATTTAAAATGAGCTTTGTCTAGCATAGATTCATCCATATGGTGGGAAAGAAAATCAAAACCAAACCCATTACAAGTAGAAATAATTTTAGAGAATTCAAATAATGTCCTTGCTTATCTGAAGCCTAAAGTTATCACCCAGATGTATGCTGTAAGCCTCTGCTACACAAATTGAAAGAATTATCAAATATTCACAAAATACATTAGACTTATTAGCAGTATTTGTTAAAACACTTCTAAAATCTGAATTGGCTCTGATTATGCAGAATTGTAAAAGGTCTTGCATCAAGACTTTTGCTCTCCAGTTTAGTTCCTCTGTGGGGTGCAGGTGAGGAGGAATTAATCTGCTATCCATGTGTGTATTAAGGGTCTATGGAAAGCAGGCTGAACAGTCCTGGTAACAGGAAAGAAATAGACAGGTTGTTTTTTCATTGCTTACTCAATGTTTTCTGGCAGTAAAAATATTGGCCATTGCAAGGTAGCTGTCACTTGCTTACCCTTAATCACATGCAAAACTGTTCACAGCCCTGAGTCCAGCTGCTGTGCTGCTCACAGTGTCAAGGAGGATTATGTACTCAGGTGTAGAAGCAATGAGTGTAGCCAGCATTGTATAAACAATGAGAGCTGGGGGCATTTTTTTCATATTCACATCCTTGGTAACACAGAACAGGGAAGCAGAGAAATCATAGGTTTCATAATGTGAGATGGTTGCCTATGCTTGAAACACGCCATAAAGACAGAGCACTCATCTGTAAATCATAAGCTTTAAGCCTCTAGGCTTTGTTCAGTGGAATCCTGGCTCCACTGAAGTTGGCATTAAGAGTCACACTGCATGTACAGCAAAGTCAGGACTTCACCTAAAATTTTGGTACATGCTGACCTACTATATTAAATAAGAAACAACAAGTTCAATTTATTCACCTTGTTGTAATACCACATCCTTCCCAAAGCCATGAGAAACCATGCCCTTGTACTCATGTTGACTGCACACCATCCAAATATGTCTGTTTCTTGAACATTTGCCATGTGACCTGAAAAATGGAACAAAGATGCTTACCCAGCTTTTTAGTTGGGTGAGTCTTTGCTTCAGATTTGTGTGGTCCATTTTTCTATACCATTTATAATTTAGGCAGTAACTTTAGGCAGAAAAATACTTGTTGTGTCACTAAATGTCTCTTCAACCTGCATCGCTCCAACTAAAAGACATTCATGATCAAACCCTTGGCAGAGGGAAATGCAGAGTTTTATGAACCAAATAGTGAGAGAGAGTACCAAAATCAAGCAGTATCACACTTAGAAAAACAGGAAAAAGTATAATACCTAATTTAAACTGTTATGCTGATGAAACATGAAAATTACTGTGTAGCTGAATAGAATGTTTTGAGTGTCAGGATTTTTATTACTATAACTGCCATAGTACATTGTAAGAACATGTGTGAAAGAGTAGTAATAACACTTAAAAAAAAAAAAATCCCTTTCCGTTTAATTTTATCTTGTACAATTGCTGCGTAATTCCATATCTGTAACAAACTATTCCACTAGGTCATGAGAGCACAGTTCAGGAAAAGATTCTGTTTGCATCACACCTTTTGGACCTCTGAAAATGTTTCTGGCAAAGTTCAATTAATTTATTATGTAATCACAAGTGTGATGATCTAGTGCATGTAAAGCTAACACATACTATAAATACTCAACTCAGAAAATATATCAATATAATTTTTGTAAAAACTATTATGTCAAAATGGTTCCTGAGAAGGGAGTGGGCTTTTATACGGACTTCACAATACAAAAAGCAAAGGACTTTTGAAGACAAAGAGCTTTCAGTCATATCCTAAATGCTGGGGGAGTGAGCAGAAACACTAGTAGCAATATGTACCTGTGGGAAAATTGAAATGCTACGTGTAAAGGTCTGCTAATAGGTATGTTTGGTTATTTTTCTGGGTGTAGCTTGTAAAAACAAGTGTTGCTAGAGCAGACCTCTGCTGCCATTTATTTTAAAATTCTTCACTTAATGCAAGAAAACAAAAATGTGCTACAAATTCGAAGTAATTAATATTTGCAGTTCCTACAGGACCGTATATGTTAGAAAAGTTAAGTACATGCCTAAATGTTTTGTTGGATCAAGCTCAGCATATTATAGGGGGAAATCTTGGGATACACTGCTTAAAAATGGAACAATTTATTCTCTTAAAAGTTGTTCTGAATTTCTGTACCCTGCGTTCTATTCTTGCATGAGAAGCATCTGTAACCTATTATATGAAATGTCTCAAGTGCTACCTGGTTATTTGTTGAAGCTCCCGTATATGTACCAGGATGAAAAAACATTTAAATATGCGTGCTCAGTTGGATGGCATTTGATTCTTCCAGTCCCTTCTCATTAACTTCAGGGAACAGGACAGAGTCAATTGCCATTCTGCAAGGATCTCTGTGGACAGTGAGGTCAGACTCTGCAGTAGCTGGGTAACCACGCCTTGGCGCAGGGTTGTGACTTTTGAGCTTGTGTTGTGGTTTGCACATTGGGTAGAGTTCTGGCTCCTGTAAAGTGAAGCTCCAGCTGACTTCAAAAGAACCTGAATTCCAGTTCTGGCACTCAGAAAATCATACCAGTGCTGTGAAAACTACTTCTTAAGCAGATTTGAATTTTAGAATAAATAACATATTTGAAAAGATTCTAGCAAATATAGATGTGGCCGTGAACTGTTTCAGCTCTGTGACAGAAACATTATTTCTTTTCTTCTATTGATATTCAGGTTCCAAAATGAACAAGTGGCCTTAATTTGCAAAACTGGGAAAGATACTTGGGATCGGTATGCTATTCCATAGCTGCACCATAGCATGATAGGCTGCTTAGACACAGACCTCTGTTCTGTACCTCACATGCTTTTGTTATAACGTATTTACATTTTCTGCCAGGGCCACTGCCAGGATTTACAGGGCCTGGTACCAAGTGTGGAAGATTTCTGCTTAGCAGCCTTAGAAATGTGTGATACTGCTTAAGCCATGTACTTTGATACCATGACCCAGACAGCCTCTTAGCGTTGCCTCAGTTCCACTATTTTCCAAGTCTCTGCCATTTCCGAACAACTCATGGCAAAATACATCAAAAGATCTTGGTCTCCCCTTCCTAAGATGTGAGATGAGCCCTGGCAGTGGCCCTAGGATTTTCTTTCTAACATGGCTGTGCTAACCTGGACAGAAAACCAGAGCAGAGCTGTTGAGAATGCTTTGTAATTTACTGTTTGTACACTAAGTTATATTATGCTTCAGGAAGTTAAGACCTCTCAGAAGACAGCTGTCCATCATTAGTGTTGTTAGCCACAAAGAAAGCAGGTTAATGTTGCAAAAATAATCTTCCTGGTTTGGTTTTTGTTCGGTTTGGAGGGGTTGGGCTTTTTTGAGTTGTAGCAATGCCTGCACCATTTTTTCATTGATTCATGCATGTGCATGGGGTGTTTTTCGTGACTATCTGAACAACAGAAATGGAAATTAATTAATGGAAATTAATTCAACTCAGAAGTAGCCAGAACATTTCTCAAAACAGACAGGAAAATTAGTGTCGGCGTGCCACCACCCTGAGTAGAAGTGGTACCTGAACAATGATACCGAGGCAGCAAGCTCAGGACCTAAATATTGAGTGTCAATTCTTGTGGTAAAGCAACATTTATAAACACTATTGCTCAGAAATCCAAAAAAAAACCATTTTAAATTCTTTGGAGATTTGGTTTTTTTAATTATTTGCTTATTTCTGCAAATGAATTTGTTAAGACCTGACTAAAGAATAAGTGAAGTCATCAGTTTAGTGGACGAAGCTTTGGGTTCATGGTGAGATCTTATCCATGCTACAAGGAAACTGTCAGACAATGTTCAAAAGTCACTTGAAAGCATAATTTTAATGTCATTAATTATCTTAATATTTTATCTGGCTACTAAAAACAAAGGGTTGTCATTTTTTCTCTCTGCAGAGGCATCAGTCTGGCCTGTGATGTCACACATGCACTGTTCATCTTGACTTTAAACCCAAATTCTTCTCTTTCATTACAGGGTAGTGAAATAATTCAACTGACTGTAATTCAATGTTTTCTTTGGACAGCTGTGAGTTAGTTAGGAGGAGTATACATGAATACACATATATCTCTATGTATATGTGTGTATTTACACATGTGTACTTCTGCTTGCACATACATATGAACTTACCTGTACAGCCAAAATGATCCTTCCAGTATATGTACAAATTATGTTTTGATTCACCTGGTATGTGATGCCATTGTAACATTTTTTTACCAAAAAAGGGACATAACACCATAAAATAACAAATAGTAGAATGCTTCAGTAGAGAGACATGGTATACATTTAAATATTATTCATCAAATAAAGTGCATGCAAAATTATACTTCTAAAAATACAAACGGAGAGTGCTTCACCACTTTCTTATGCCATAACCTTAATAAAGCCTCTGTGAACCTGAACAGATTTTCATCTTCTGATAGATCATCATTTCTCTCTGCCCTCTCTTATCTCTTTCTGGAAATGAAGAAGATAGGGGGGTGAGGAAGGAAGCTGTCCTTTTAACATATGCTCTTAGTGAAAAAAAGAAAATTAAAATCTCAGATTCTATTTTATTATTTATCAGTTTCTAGCTTTTCAAAGCATTCTTCTACAGCTATTTGCTAAGCATCTGTGATGGTAATCTGTATTTCTTTAGCTGCAGGTATCTTTTGTTATCAGCTTTTTAATGTGTCTGGCTAATGCTCCCTTCTAGTGAATGTTACTTATAAGATCATAAATGTAATAATTATAATTTACAGGCTTAAAAAAAAGCCACCGCCAAGTCTACCACAAAGGGATTATGCTTCAGGTAAGACTGTATTAATGTAAATTTAAACTGCATGTCTGTGTTAATTTGCTATCTATATGCCTAACAGTATTTCAGTTATACATTGCCTCATAATTTGTTTTTAATGAGAGAACAGGATACCATTATCAACAACTCTGAAGGTAGTTCACACCTCTGAAATGAAAGGCAAGAAAAAAATTATGAATTGTGCCAGCATGAAGAGTAGCAAGTAACCACTCTTCCAAAACCAGTCTTAATCAGAGTTCTCTGTCTAGGCTGCTGTAAAAATGGAGGAGAATTTGCATCCAGTCCCTCCTTATAGAAACTGTGAAAGTAAATATGGAAGAAATTGAACAAATGCATCATTAGAGATTTAAAATCTTAATACTGTTAATGTAATCATGACATCATGAATTATTCTAAAGGTAGACCTCTACTTGCTTATCATAGAGTACTGCCCACAATCTATTCATGGCTGTTTTTACAAATTAACAGCCATCTTGTTAAGATAAGAATAGAAGAAAGCAGGATGGAGTTTAGACATTATCAGGTAACTGTTCCCTGTTTAACATAAACACTTGTAATTAGTGTGCTGTCTTGGCACCTTAACCAACAAGAAGGTACAGGGCCCAGAGGTCAGCAAGTTCCATTATCTAGAAATTGTCACCCCTACTTAAAAATGAGATGCATTGGCAGACATTGTGGGTAAAGTACATGCTCTGCTCGTGGTTCAGACCATGCCAGCTTGTCATTTTCTAATGCTTTCCCAACAGATCTGAAATAATTTGTCAAAAATAAGCAAGAAGGCATTTCATTTACTATTCTGTCCAAATCAGATGTGTTCCTCAGAACTGTTTGGAAATTTTGCTCACTCTTTTTTAACTGGATATGATAAGTATAGATCGAAAAACCAATCTAAGATAAACATTTATATTCATGATTACATCTCCTTAAATAACTCTAATGTTTGGTTTAGAACACGCAGACAATGAAGAGGAACAATGGTCAGATGATTTTGTAAGTACATACTTTGGGCTAGTAGGCGGCTACTGTGGCAACAAGTTAGCACAAGAAATAATAATAAAAGTTTATTTTTAAATCATCTACTTGTGGTTGAACTAAGTACTATTGAAATGTTATGTTATTTTTTACATCAGTTTAATTCACAAGTAGCCACTGATTTCTAGGTGCCTCAATTTTTTTACCTTCAACTTCAAAGTACTTTCAGAAGCACAGTCAATGGTAGCCGTGAACACTAAGGTTTTTGGATAAGTAGGCACATGGCATCAATTTGAGGGACTTCCTAAACTGAACAATAATTTCAGAAATCATTAGGAGGTTTTATTTGGGGCAGGAAGGGTGGGAGGGGTGAGGAGAGGAAGGACACTTCTTACTAAAAATGGAAACTTCTGCTAAGATTTTAGAAAACACTAGAATGAAGCAATTCATGGCTGTCAGCCATTTAAAGTAATGGTGCAACTGTCAGCCTGAAGTGACCAGTTTCCTTCTGGAGTCAGATCTTGAGTACCCTTTTGACAGTAGAGCAAGTGACAACACACATCAAGAGTCACAGCTGGATCTAGAAAGGAACTGTCCTGGGAAGGGAAACAAGCTATTGGTCCGTAATTTGAGGACTGAGCTCTTGAGGTGAAAGAACTCCTTGGAGATAGCAAGAAGACAGGGAGCTCCTAGGAAGAGCAGAAGGGGAGGAGGCAGGAGTGCCTCTTTGCAAGAGGAAGCACTAAAAGGGAATATGATGTGTCTATTCAAGGGTACATTGTTGTAATTATGTTATCACACTCATGCAAGGATATTTGTGTTATAGATTGCTATGAGATGAGAAATGGGAAGTTCTGTCTTTCTAGGACAGTGATTATGAAAATCCAGATGACCACTCTGACTCTGAGATGTATGTGGTCCCCAGTGAAGAGAATCCTGATGACAGCTATGAGCCACCTCCAAGTGAGAAGGAGAAAAAGAAGATTCCCTCTGCATTCCCTATTTCTAGGGGTGAATATGCAGGTAGTTATGGAATAGTTAACTATGTCACCTTGATAATTGCTTTTTGACCAGTTCCAGAACCTCAGAGGCCTCAAATGCATTCATCTGTCCTTTTCTCAAGAGTTTGCTTTTAATTCTGATTCTCAGATCTTAAGCATTCAGGGGTATGATTTTTTTTTATTACAGCATGAAACACATTAGTATTGCTAGTACTGATTTTTATAATTTGAATTTAGTGTGTCCTAGAGACTTTGATAGACATCTACTAATGACAAAATTCAAGCAAAGGTGTGGGAGATACTATTAACTAGGGGCTCCAAATTAATCCACATATATTGATGCAGGAATTCCTATTAAAGATGAGGCACATAAGACTAGACAGATCCCTTCTTAAATTTCTCTGTTTCTCCAATCATTATTCCCAAAGCAGTAAAACTGTGGCCCAAATATTCTCCATATTGTTCTTCAAAATTGGTACTAAGGATGATAAATATCCTGAAAAACAGGATAAGATCGAGATTTTATTTACACCAGTCCAGTATAAAGGGATTTTCTTCTTTCTGATTTGATTCTTTTCAACCATGGATAGGTTGCATTGAAGTCAATGAAAGTTAGCTTCAGTTAGATGAAGATTCGAGACATGGAGAAAGGAACCATTGACATGATGCCTGCTTTCATTTTTATATGATACCACACTGTTACTGGTTGTAGAATATTCATCAAAAAGTTAAAATTCTACATATTTACTCATAGAAGTTTATCAGCCCTTCATCTGTGTGTTCTGTGAAAAGGGAAGGACTTGTTAAAATGGCACTCCTGAGAACCTGGCATAATCCATGTTCCAGTCCCACCCAGTGTTGTTTTTCTCATATGTCTCATATGCACGTCATCACCCAACCACAACCTTTTCCCCAAGGAGTTAAACAGTTGTTCATACAACAGTCAAGTGTCTAGGTACCCTCTGCAGCCTGATACAGAGGGCTAGGCTGCTACCCTGAGCAATGAAATAGGACCTGTTTACACAAAAGTCTCAACATCAGCTCCAGCTATGCTCAGGTCTGCTATTTGACCCATGCTGCAGCCACAGCAAAGACTTTTGCACAAGCAGTAAGAGAAAGTGCAGAGACTAATGTGTCATTTTTACTAACATTTTTTTTCCTACCAAATTAAAAGACAATCGCCCCAGTCACCAGCAGCTTCATCCCATCAACAAACCTCTCCCAAGTACACCCAGTCCAGCCATGTCCAGACCAAAGAAACCATGTGTGCCATCCATGCCACTGCCATCTCCTGCTGCAAAACCAAAAGTGCCACCAAAGCCTAAGGAGTGCAGTGATGATGAGGTAAAGTTTACAGATATACTTGTTTTAACTGTGTAAATGGCCATGGTCTGGTCTCTTTGTTAGCCTCTACAGTAAAAATCATTTTGTACATCACTAACAGTGACCTGCAAGTACCATACAGATGCCTAGGGGATATATGCCTGCTGTGAGTATCAAGGAGGCTATTTAGACCATGGAATAGCTCCTGACCATCCATAACAAGCTGCAGGCAACAGGGAGAGAGTGACCTCAAAGGCTACTCCAGGACCAAAGGGAAGGGAGGGCTTCCACCCACCAGGGAATAATTCTGTAAAGGGTTTTCAGTCTTTGGGATTCCCTTCCACATAGGATAATAAATGTCTGCAATAGGAGTCACTGTGAAGTGGCAACTACTGTAAACTGCTGCCAGGGCTTCAATCCTAACAGTTCATTGACATGATGGAGGTTTAACTGATAGATGTTTGTCCTGAATTTCTCACAGGATAACTATATTGTGCCAGTGGACAATGATGATGATAACTATATTGAACCCACAGAAAGCAGCATTTCACTACCTACAAGATGTGAGTTTTAGTCATTTAAGCTTAAAATTACTGCTTTATTAGGAATAATAGTGGGAAAAAAGGGTCAAAGTAATGTCTGTTTCTAGGGTTCAGAGAGTGGAAATGCAGCTATTAAAGAGTTCACAGCCTGCAAAAAGGCCATTGGCTCCTTTGGCTTATGACAAGGCCAAGGAAAATTATTTTTAATTTTATTGGAAGACATGTTTAATTTCTGCCTCTCTCACTCAGCTGTTTCAAAGTCCAGCCCTTGTACAACCAGGAGGCTTTTCATGACATATGACCTGCCTTCTCATCCAAGGGAGCAGTAGCATTAAAATTCTGTTTGCTGAAGTGTTTCAGGAGAAGAACAAGCATTTTTAGATATTTAGTAGATAAAGACAGACTTTGCTTTTATTTTTATTTTTTTTAATCTCACTATATATAAGTATATTTAGCTGAAGACTGAAGCTACTGCAGCCCAAAGGTGTAAACAGAGAAGAGTATGTAGTTCTGCTCTCTGACATTACTGACAGTATCAAGCGTCTTCAGAAAGGCTGCAACAATGAATAATGTATCTCTTTTAAAATAAGAGCTGCTTTCTGACTCAGTTGATTTATTCAAGGCCACACAAAAGATTGTCATTTGGACCTACTTAATATTCATTCTTATTGTATAAATGTTACATTGTTAGTTTGTTAACAATATGTGTATATATAAATATATGCGTGTATATATACACACATGCACAAATATATATATGTACATGAAAAAATATGTTTTTAGCACCTGTGAACAGATTTATGAAGACAACAAAGCCAGCCCTCCCTATTTCTCCAAAGCCTTCTCTTACTTCTAATATGCAAGGTATGTGGAGCTTGCCTCACTGTTAGAATAAGATAATGTAGGACTGTGGAATATTAAATTTTGTCTGATGTATTCACACCACTAACTCTATGACATAGTAAAGTAAAACAAAAATATGTTCCCCTCTAGCTTTTCTGTGTTGTAGCAGTTGCTTTGTCTAGCTTGAATTGTAAATCCATTTTAAGCATGAATAAAACTAGAACAAGCTATTTGCCCCAAACTAATTTATTTTTAGTCTTTTACTGTTGTGGAGGAACACAAATGGATCAATAAAGCAAAAGGAATTGTAGGACTCAGTACGTCAGTAATCCCGTTTCACCAGAAGAATCAAGACACAATACTTATAGACCATTAGACTTAGCCATATAGAAATTCTGTACAGGCTGATGTCTTGCCTGGCCTTGTATAACAGTGTTCTTCCCCTTGAGGTTCTGTAAAGAGCACTTTATTTGGAAAAAGAAACAAAAGCAGAAGCAAATAAGAGAAATCCTATTTGATATTCCTGTTTAATTTCTTTCTGCCAACCTAGTTGGTTTGCATCCTCACTATCTCATTAATTGCTTGGATGTAACCTTTCCAGACATGACACAGTTCTTGAAAAAGCTTTGCATATTCATTAGCAGTATGTTTAGCTTTAAAGTCACAAACCACAAGTCGTAAACTAACATTTTTTAATTAATTACTTAAGATTTTTTTTTTTTTAAGATTGTGAGTTATTTTCCAGACATTTTAAAATGCCCTTTTCAATCTTTCTGTAAATCAGTGTCGAGCAACAACCAGCTCCTGACAGATGTTACTAAAAAAATAAAACGTCTCCCCCTGGTGGGAGCTGGGACACTTGGGTGCAGTAAAGTGATAAAACCTGACATGAAATTTACTGAAATAGCATTCTATTTTCATTGAAGAAACTGGGTAGAGATAAAGCAGCTGGTGGGTTCTTTTCGTTTAAGATCTATGAATTAAAATATACTTGTGGGTCAGAACTCAGGGAGGGATGTTGGCCATGCAAATGAGGCAGCTTGTATTTATGACTGACCTGATTTCTTTCTCCCTGAGTTGAGGAAAGCTAAATGCAAGTACAGGTGTGGTAACACATTTTTTCCAAACTGACCCAGGTTTGCACAACACAAGCATTCATCTTGCTTGCAGGGGGGAGGGAAGGAGAAGAAAAACAAAACAATAAAAGGTTTTGCAGTGGGAGGAAGCTTGATTGATACAGGGACTGTACACCAGAATAAGTTCCCACTAGAAGACAGGGGCTGTTGCTGCTCCAGGGTTTTGGTTGCAGATTCTAATTCTGAGCAGATTCTCCAAGTTATTTTTCCAGAGTCAGAAGTATGACTGATACAAATTCAGATCAGCTTTTATGATAACATGCAGTATGTTTTTGTTACACTAAAGAATGCTTTTTATTTCTTTCCTGTCCTACAGAAGTCTACGAGGTTCCTGAAGAAGAGGTGAGGCCTTTCTATAGCATGACTCCCATTGCCCTCAGGCAGGGTACAATTGTGATCCTGATTAAAGATTATCAGTCTTTCAAAAGGGAAAACTGGGAACAAATCTCTTCCTGCACTTAAAGCTTTCTGACACTCCCTTTTCAGAAAAGCTGGCAAACCATTTCAAAAGAGTAAATGGGAAAGGGAAAGTTTCCCAGTCCTCTGTGATAATGATCCAATCTGTGAAGCAGCAGCCTACAGAAATGTTTTACAGAAGCAGAACTGCAGCAGAGGAGCAATGACAGTTCTGACAAAGTCATTTTTTTCCCATTTGCTGGTACTGATATAACATATGGCCAAAGCAGATTTACTGATGTTGAGTTCTTGCCTCTCCCATCCTAATGTAGATTACCACTACTATTGCTCTACTAGATAGAGCTCTAGTAGAAATACGTGTCACAATGCAAATATATTATTTTGATGTAGTAACATAAATAAGATCATACAAATTTATTTTATGGAATAAAAAAGTGACCAAAAAAATTCAGTGCATTTTCTCTTACAGGAAAAACCATCACCGCCTCCAGTAACCAGGTAACCCATGCTGTGAATGTTTGTGCATTATTTAAAACTGTCAGAAAAGATATTTTCTCATCTAGATACTACACATCTGATAATTATTTCTCTCGAAGAAATACAGTAACAGAAGTAAGAAACACATATAGTAAATCTCTTCAGATAATCAACAAAGATTATCAACCACTTCTATGTTAAATTCAATTACCCAAATGTAATACATATTAAAAAGAAATACTCTTAAGGTTACTTTTTAGAATTTTGAGGGGATATGGGAGAAGAAAGATGTTTTCTTTGTATTCACTGTTATTAAATCTAATTTTCCTTTCTTAATTCATGTTTCATTACTAGGTTCACCAAACCACTCATGTTTATGCCTGCTCAGAGTACAGACCTCTCCCACATGCACAGCATGACCAGAGAGTCACCTAAGCAGGATACTTCCAGGTAAGTTAACAGCAGCTTAGATCAATAGGAAATATTAGCAGAGAAAAAATTTTCTTCTCTCTAATGTGTAGCCTTCAGACAATAAACAATTGTCAAGACACTCACATAGTGAGGGGTGCTAGGACAAGGTGAGAACCAAAAGCTCTCATTGCTTTGTGCACTTCTATGTTCAAGCCAGTTTGCCAAATGGATAGAATTTTCTGAAATATCCCTTTAAGGATCCAATACAGGGATAAAATATAAAATATCTCTGCAAGACAGTTTAAGGTACTATTAGCCATATCTGCACTCTTGCACATGAGATGTTTTTGCAGTTGTACAAGACTGCTTGTAAAGAAACTGGGCTCAGTAAATCCATTATTTATATCCCAAGTCTCTGAAGCAAAAGGGAAAAATGATACTTGAGTGTGCAGCCTACTTCACTCCTATGTCCCCAGAAGCACTGAAAGCTGCTTCATAACCCCTGCCACCTCTCTAGGTCATTATTTTACAAAACATGTTATGTGCCTCCAGAAGGAGGCATCCACAATACTCTGTGTGTGAGGGTGAGGTCCTGGACAGAAACTCCTCTAGAGTAGTTCCACACCAATGGCACAGCATCACCACAACCACTGTAGCTGTGCAGAGCTGAAATCAAATCCATTTACTGCAGACCTCCTGCTCTCTAGATCTTAAAAAGCATATCTGAGCAAGTTAAATAAATAAATCCTATTCATCATAACTTATTGTATTTTTCAGAAATATTTTGCCTCTCCCCAGAAGTCGTCTTCATCCAAAAACAGTGAGTAATTAATGGGCCACTCTAAAAGAATGTGTTAAACTTAGTCCTATGTTTTATATATAAATAGATGGTTTATCTATTTATTATCTGGATTAAATAACAGAAACAGATGACCAAATGTCAGATTAATCTTAAATTGTGGTTATTGCTATTAATCTTTTGGACAAAAGAGCATTGGACATCCGAATTGATCAAGAAAAAGTTCCATGTTTTAAGGGATATATGTCTCAGTCCACAAAAAAAAAATTCTTGTATTAAGAAGTATCAGTTGTACTTCAGGAACCTTACTGTAAGTAGCAAAGGATGATTTTGACCAATCTGAAGCACTTTTCCTTGAGCCTCATTCCTCTCAAATAGTGAACTATGCTTTCTGAAAATGGAAACAGTCTAAAATGTCAGACTGGGTAGTCTGAGTAACCAGTATCACTAGAAAAATGCAGTCCTTGAAGGACTAATTACAAGCCTTGGGTCCAAAGGCTGTGTTTCAGACAATCCTCTTCTCCCTCTGCTCTTATACCCTGACTGTCCCTTCCACTGTGCTGGTTTTTTTTTGAAGCAAACTATTTGGAAACTTGTCCAACTGCAGAAATGAGCAAAAGCAAATCATAAAAGAGTCTTTTTCAGCCAGATTAGCTCCATAAATTGATCTGCACCATAGCTCTACTCACAGCTGTGCCAGCTTGAGAGGGTCTGCATGAGAAGCCAACTATCAAGAACAGAGCAATGTAACTGTGTCAGCATCTGTGCCAAAAGCTACATGCTCAGACCTTGTCCCAGCCCTATGCTCAGAATTGTCCCTAAGAAATAATCAGTCTACCAATAACTATATAGAGAGAAATTAGACACTTAAAACTAGGAATTTGGGGTCATATAATGGGATTAGATGTTGTGGTAACACAGTGCAGGTGGTGTATGCGCACCTTATAGTCTTACGTCAGTCTTTAAATTTCTTATGTACCAAGCACTTCCTACATACAACAGCATCAGCATTTTAGTTTCCCTTCCACCTCATCACAAAGTTCTTCCCATTTAGATCTGTATCCTGTGGGATTCTGAACTATTCCTAAGTTGTGCTAAATTTGAGATTTCTCTTTTATGAAATAGTTTGATTTCTCAGCTTTTCTTACCAACACAAGATAAGAAAAAAATCTTGCATGAAGGGAGAATGTTGGACAGAAATTGCACTATCTGATCAGCATTAAGAATACTCCTGCTTCAGAACAGACTCCAGTGCCATATTGCAGCTGAAACCTCTCCATTAATTCATTTTCAGGGCTTACATCTGAGATGGATATCATTCTAGCTTTGCAGAGAATAAAAAGAGACTATCCTTTAGCTGGAGCCACACACTGAATGAGTTACATGAGCTCCAAGATGAAATTCACAGACAAACACGCATCTGTACCATGGGTGTATTCAGATCCTGGGTGCTTGCAGTTCACCAGTTTGTCACAACAGTCAACCTAGGAAAGAGTTACCCAGTGCAGTCCAAATTTTGAGGTCTTTGCTTGTCTTCTAAGTGGCAGCCTTTACAATTTTAAAAAAGCACATGGTAATGAGCATGATGTTTGTCCAGTGCTCTGTTGTTCCTTTCCATCCCTGGCTACAGCACATTGACAAAGCCCAGACAATAACTGAAACATCTGTTAACTGCTCCCATTCAGTCTGCTGTCAGCACTCACCAGCACTGATCATGTGCACAGAACTGTAATACTTGTTCCTCTCAAAAGCCTGAGCAGACTGGGAGAAAAATTTTGCTATGTCTCATTTCCCCAACTGCTGGGTGATGGATTACACCTCTCCAGCCAGAGAATGGATGCATTTGTCACTAACATTAGTGAAAAGCCATTAGCTGGGTAGATGAAGACAGACAAATTAATAACTAGTGCCTCTTTGAAAGATACTTATCAGATGGGAGTCTTGATTCCCTAAAAGTCAAGAAATGGGAGCCAAAATTAGGTATCTCCAAAAGAAGCCAGGAAATTAGATTGATTGTTTTAATTCTGGCATGGTGACAAGAGAGTCTACTCAGTTTTCTCCATTCAGTGGAAGATGTGTTTTTAGTGTATTCAAATCTGCTGCAAAGTTTCTATCTTCCAGGTCAGAAATTAAACATGAGACCAAAAGGTCTCACTGCAAAACTGAGGCCAAATTTTCTCAATACTTACTACATGCAATCTCAGGATTATTAGAAAGTTCAAAATTTGATGGTTGCTTAAAATTTTTCAAATGACATTATGAAAGTATTCTGGATACTATATGCCTTCTGTACAAATATTTCTTTAAAAATTACTACAGATAACATATTGATTATTCATGCAGTTCTCACTTAATAATCAAAGAATCATTCAGGCTGAGAAAGGCCTCTTAAAATCAAGTTCAAACTGTTAATCCAGCGCCACCATGTTCACCACTAAACCATGTCCTAAGTGCTGCATCCACATGGCTTTTGGACACTTCCAAGGATGGTGATTCCACCACTTTCCTGGGCAGCCCATTCCCATGCCTGACCACCCTTTCAATGAAAAAGTATTTTCTAATATCTAATCTCAACCTCTCCTGGTGCAGCCTAAGGCCATTTCCTCTTGTCCTGTCACTTGTTACTCGGAAGAAAAGACTGATCACCTCCTTTCAGGTACTTGTAGAGAGCAGTAAGGCCCCCTGAGCCTCCTTTTCTCCAGGCTAAACACCTCCAGCTCCCTCAGCCACTCCACATAAGACTTGTGCTTCAGTCCCTTTGTCAGCCTCGTTGCCCTTCTCTGCTACATCACCTCTCTGTCCTGCTGGTAGTGAAGGTCTTAGAACTGAACACAATAATTCCTTTTTTAATTCCTTCATATCAAATCTAACCTACTTTTCCATTACAGGACCATGAAGGAAACAATAATGATGAAAGTAAGTATTCAGATGAAAACATGGCAACATGAGAGGGACTAATGTGCAACAGTTACCATAATGCAGCCTGCAATGTAGTGTGTCAGTGTAAATTTTATCTGTACAGTCAGCAACAAGCAAGAAGTGTTACTGAACTGTTCTCTCGTATAATCAGACTGAAAACAGGTTAAGGAAAAATTAAAACCATGGATATTTTTTATCTTTATTACATTAACACTAAAATGGCCATGAGGAAAATTCACTGTTCAGATACAGCTCCTGTTGCTTGCATCTCTAGGTCAGAGGTTCAATAATACACAAGAATCCAGATTTCCCACTGGAGCAGCTCCATCTCCATTACCAAGGGGCCTGTGAGTAAAAAAAATTGTAAAAATACTTCTTTGATGGGGATGGGCTTAAATAGGTGTATAAAGAGCTAACTCCTATCTTTACCTGTAGCAATTAGAATTCAGGAATAATATTTATGCCTGTTCATGAAAGATATCCTGACCAGGTAAAGGCAAGCTGTTACTTTGTTGTTTCTGGAGGAATACTGTTGATATGCCGAGTGGCCTCGCCCTTCACTGATGGCAGCTGCTGGCTGCCCTGTCTGACTTAGCCCCATACTGCAGCACTAGCACATGCAGCCTACAAGTGCAGAAAGCTTTCACTAAGTTCTCCTGCCCCACACAGGTCCTCTTGAGTATTGAGCAGAGTTGAATAAGAGTACTGAGAAGAGTTGTAGCTTCCCTGGGGAAGTACCTTTACTGAGTGCTCACATTGCATCTGATACCCTTATTCATTTTTCCTTCTTGTTTGTTTGTAACTGCTCCAAGTATCCAGTGAACCCCATCTTAGACAGAAATACCCTGAGGACCAATGAAACTGATGCCTAGTTGCTAACTGAATCCATGTATCTGCTAAGTAACCATATTCTTTATTTTTCTTTTTGCTCCATACTTCAGCAAGAAAACTTCTAATGCAGTAATTCCACCAGTAAGTTGACTTGTAATTGCATAATCAATCAAAAATTTTATTAAATTTTTAATTTATTGTAAAACTTAATTTTATCATGGCTTTGGGTACAAGATAAATGCAAAAAATACTAGGGGGAAAGAGCTATAAAGACAAGAAGAAAATATTTGGGTGCTATTACATGAATGAATATCAGTGATCTGTCTGCTCAAGCAGAAAAATGTTTTGATCACGGCCACATTTGAATTCAATGCTCTAGGATGTAACAATAAACACAGTACATGATCTGAATAAATGAGAAATAAACAGGAACACATGCAATTCATAAATATTCCCAGAATGTACAGGGCTGCCTATGGGGAACATGAGTGCATTGCAAGTGCTGGCTCAAGAAATTTGCAGGATTTTTCAGAATTTGTCTGAGGTTTTTCAGTAAGCATTTCATCATTCGAAAAATATCCCAAAACTTCTTGTGGCAGAAAGTAAGAGGACTGGTTGAAATTTTCAAAGAAATTAATTTGAAAAATGCTTCAAAACTGGCAGTTTATTATCATTGTTGCAAAATGAAAACAAAAAAAATTAAAACTGCAAGATTGGTTCCAGTTTTACTGTGAGCTAAACTGACAGTTTAACTTCCAGTAAACAGAAATGTGTTCAGATATTTGTGTGCACAGCTCAGTAAGGGTGAAAATCAAATTTTGATTTGCAAGTATTTGGAATAGACTTCATTTTTGGGCCTGAGATAAAAATGAACCATCTAGATTTCACTTTTTCTCCATCTATTTATACCCACAAACTGGGATTCTTTCCAAATCTCCTTTGCAAAATCCCAAACTTCAAGGTCATACAACTAGAGGCTCTTCACAGAATGTCTATGTCCCTGCCTCCTGATTTTTCCAGGATGTTATCAATTCTAAACTATTTAATAAAAAGTATAAATGATAAACATTTGCTGTACAAGTGATGTGCCAATTAATACTTGGTTGTCCTTCTCTTTTACTGCAGAAACCGTGTTTACCTTCCAGAGAGACCTTAACTGCACATGAAGGTAAATTATAGCCACTACTGTGAATAGTTGATATTTATCTGATTTTTTTTTTAATTACTAGAAATATGAAACAAACAACACATTCAGCTTACTGTAGGTTTTTGAGGGGTGTTTGGTTTTAGCAGTTTCAGACTGGATCTGGGCAGCCTTAGTTGCGCTGAATATCATTGTTCTCTAAAAGCAGTCACAGTAAAACTGCTGAGGTTACTGGCAGGGTAATGTAGGACAGCAATGGACCAGCAGTGTGCCCATGCAGCCCTGTAAGTGGAGAAGGGGAAGGGAGGGACGAGTTCTGAATTTAGCCAGAACCGTCCCTCAGAGGCCACTCCTGGCAAGAGCGGGTCCCTGGCACGGGCAGGAGTCCTGTCCTGTCCCGTCGCCGTCCTTGGAGGCGGCGGCTCCTCCAGGCAAGGCTCAGCAGGAGCGGCTGCCTCACCACAGCCTGGCATGCTCTGGCCAGCCCGGCTCCTGCAGGCAGCGGCCCCAGCACCCTCCTCCCCCTGTGGCCGAGTCTCCCCGAGCCCTGCAGGCATCCACAGCACAGATATTTGCCTAGAATTAGTTAACAAAAAAAGCAGCATGATGGCAGGCTGCCACGTAAGGAAAAAGCACCAAATTTCTAGTAAAAGAAACCCTCCTTCACCTCCTGGGACTCCCTAATCTGGGATAATATATTTCTGAAGAAATCTTCACTCTACCTTTTGTTTATCCAAACTACAGAGAAACCTATGGCACCAGAACGACGGCGCAATTCCAACCAGGAACTTCCACTTCCCCCCCTTCCAAGTGGTGCCCAAAAGTAAGATCCCTTTCCATCCTCATCTGAATATTTTAATGCATCAGCTGTGAGAGGCTCAAAGGGGAGCACTCTTTTCACTGGAGCCTCCTTGTTGATTTTTCAGAGCTGAGATTCCTGAAGCCTCACAGCAGCAAAAAAATAAAACATGGCAAATGAATGCATACAAATACTATAACCATCACCAAAAAGCATGAGGGGATATAATCTGTATATAAAATGATGGAGATTTAAAACATATGTTTAAATTCCTGCTTAGTAGGATATCATTTTTTTTTAAATACCTGTATCAGACCCATGCTTCTCAATGAACAAATGGGTGAGTGGAACACATTTGACCACTGCATGCTTCAAATACTCAATATTCATATTATCAGGACTGGGTACATCCCCTCAGACCTTTCTGTAATCTCTCAACATTTATTTCAGGCCTCTGCTCCAAAAGTCCTCAATTCTGCCAAGTAAGTATAATTCAGTTTTTGAATTAAAATGTGAAAAACTTGCAATTTAAAATTAATGTCTGAATTAAAATTATTTCAAAATACCTTGCATATTAATTAATTTGGAATTAATGTATCTGTAATGCAAAGAGGAGGTCAAGTATCCAGGATCTTAGCTCAGCTAGTAAAATTAAGGGAGTATCTCAGGATTATTGATGGAGAAATGGGTGCTTCATTTACATTTATGAATACTGGAAATTTCTAGCAAAGGCAGTTTGGGTCATTTCCCATCATAATAAAGATTCCATCAATCTTCCTTGTCACAGAAGAATCCTAAATATGACATTTCTGGGCTGCTCCAGGCTTCTGTTGCCTAGAAGACAGACAGATTATTATTGCATTCAATTTATTCTTTTTCTACAGAAGGAAAAAAGAAGTACTTTTATAATAGGAAATGCTAAAGCTCTTCTCTAAGTAGTGCTTTCCAAGATGGACTTTGTTTCAGTTCACAGCTAAAAACAAATTAGATAATATGTATATAAACCCTCTTTGTAAATTAGATTTAACATTTTTCTAGTTGCTTGTTAGCAGACACTTGTCTGACCTTCCTGTAAGCCCTTTACTGTACATATTCAGTCTGAACATATCTTTCACACTGTAAACAGATGGTAAGAATGGCACATGGAAATCTACATTTGGCGTAGCTTAAACTTACATGCTGTTATTAGTGTATCTCTTTCCTGGAAACATTTGCTTGATGCATGTTGCAATTCTATCTCCTGTGCTGAGGAAGTATAATATGGTTCACATTCATGCTCTTGACTGATGCACTCAAGTTTGTGTGCTCCTGTCACACAAATGATGTGCTTCAACTTGAAGCATAAATTCTTACTACTCCCAGAACTGTAACTATTCTTCAAGACCATCTGGCGCTAAGTGATGCTCTGATTAGTAAACTTTCTTTAGCATTATCTTATTCTGGGCCAAGTCCAATAATAGCTTTATAATAAGTTGCCACTGGTCCCATAATCACTAATGTCCCTTCAGCATAACCTGCCATCTCTTCTTTGTCCCCATACAAGCCTAGAGCTAACTTCCATCTTCATCATTAAAAGTACTTATTTCCCATATGGCACAGTGTCAAATGCTCCTCTGAATTCCAGATTAAGTACAGTGCCACATTCCCTCTTTGTAGAACTCTGTTTACAGAGTTATTTTATGCAAGAGCTGTAACATTTTATTTACTTGGCTAAGATTCAGATTTTCTCTTCCTAGTTGCACCTTTACTTCCAAATCTTGATATTATTTCCTTCAAATTCTCTCCTAGGGCCTTGTGTTCTGTGGAATCGGACAGAAAGCCCTGTAGATGCTCAAGTCACTTTTTCCACTTTAGGTATAGAAATTGTTTGATATTCTTTAATCATTTGGTACCATCCTGACTTGAAAATTACATAAAATGACATTACCATCCCTGAATTTCATGTGCCAGTTTTTAAATTTTCCCAAGTAAAGGTTATCTAGGCCCATCAGTTTAATTGTACTAAAGTTATTTAAGCTCTGCTTCAAATTTGATTGTGGAAATTTCCATTTCTGTGGCAGAACTACTATTTGTTTAGTACCTAGATTATTGTTAAAATCAATAAAATTCTTATTGCATAAAGCCCTATTTCTCTTTACTTTTTTTACACACAGCCAAGGCATCTTTCATTACTTATTTAAATATCCCTTTGTCAAGTCTAATACACTAATCTGACTGACTTCTAGCAGGTCTTGCTTTATTCACACAATCTACTTTCTGCTGTAGCTTTAACAGCCGGTCCATCACAATTTTACAGAAAAACCAGAATCCATAATATTGACTAGCATTCTTCAGGTGATGGTATTAATTCATTGAGAGCTGGAACTGCTCTCTACAATGTCTCCCCTCCACTTGGGATGCAGCTTCCAGACCAGTTGCATCTTTACTACAAAAGAAGTTCTAAATGTACTTCACACAGTTGTCTTTGAGCTCTCTGGTCCAATTGAATTTTTTAATTCTGGTCACTGTATGGTCTTCTCTATAATATTCTTATTGCTTTCTAAATCAATATCTTAATCAGAATTTTATTAGTGAAGACTTGACAATGCAGTCTGCAGAGCACCATATCCAGACAGGGTAGCATTTGTTTTCCCCATTAAGTAAAACACACAGGGGGAAAAAAAAGCCTCCCAATAATAACAAAATAAGTATCACTCAACTTTCTACAATGATCTTCTCTAGTATATTGATTTGCCCCCCTCTGTGTTCACAAGTACCTATAGCAGAACCATACATTCTTGGGCCAAATTCTGTTATACCAGAAAGCAATTTTATCCATACTTCTTTCATCATATCATTACTCTGCAACACTACTTGAACATTTCACTTCTGATTTCTTGAACTCTTACATCTGTATTTCAGCCCTAGTAACTATTTTCAACTATGCTTTGTTATTCCAGTTATAATTAAGCATCATCATTTTTCTGTTAATTCTGCTTCTCCATTTAGCTGCCTGGACTTCTTGCACATGCATACAAACAATTCAGGTAGTATAAATTGGTAAATAATTGTCTCTGAAATACATGCATTTTCCTGACTCCCTCACTTGTAAGACTGCTTCTCACACGGGACTTAGCATTATTTGCATAGTGTTCCTGTATTTTCTTATCCATTACCACATTCATTCACTTGGTTGGTGGAAGAGTTTTTTTCCTGTGTTCTGAGTCTAGTTCTGACTAATAACCAAATTGTTCCCCAAACTCTTTTTCTCTTCACAAGCAAGGCTACCTTTTGGGCAGGCAAGTGTCCCAGCACTTATACAGGCCCCATCAATTTCCAGTAGAAAGCTTTCCTGAGTGATATCAAAGGTCAAGTGTTTCCAGATCTTCCAAAGTCCTTGTAACAAATCAATTTCTTATATCATAACAAACACATTTTGAAAACTTACACATGTTGTTCTTTCTCTTTTCTAGAAGTGCCAGAAGCTGCAAACCGTTCTTTGGATGCTTCCCCTCCCAACAGCACTTCACCTATTTCAAGTTCTGCAGACCAGGTATACTATTGGCTAAATTCATATTACAGACATCTCCTTATCCTTTATTTTAAAATAGTATTTCCACCCCTACTCCCTTTCAAAAGAAAATTATTCTCGTTCTGTGAAGGGCTTCTATGCCCCCTTTTGCAATGAGGCTTTTCTGTAGCACAAATAATCTAAATGTTAGTTTTCATTAAAATATGCTCAGAACATGTAGCATAGGAGAGGTTTAACAAACTGTAGGAAAATATGTAGATAGTATTATATTAAACCTTGGCACTCTACCAATCACAAAAAGCTTCAGTTTCATGTCTTCTTGTCTCTCTAGTTCATACTTTCAACATCATTGAAACAAGGAAATCTGTGGTGATGTACTTAAGTCTAGTCTTTGATGTCGACTGCTATAAAGAGTTTTTAATTGCCTCCTTTTTTTTTTAACTTATAGCTGTACAAATTGTGTACAGGGGAAAAAAGTGCAGTAAGCAAATACAGTGATGCCACAATGCCTCCCCTATGTGTTTTAGTCTCTCCTAAGACCAACTCTCTTCTGTTCCTTTAAACAGATCTCTTCTCATCACAGTTAATGCCCTCAGTTTTATGGCCAATTCTTTTTTTTTGTGTGTTTTGTTGCAACATTAAGCTTTGAATGATCTAAGCAAATGCAAGGTTATTTTCATTTCAGTGCTATTCCCCTTACTCTCATTTTGGATGAAGGGAGACTACAAAATGCAGAAAGCCATTCTTACTAGCCTAGTAGTGACAAACAAGGTAAAAATAGTTCTGCTAGTGTAAAACAAAGGGTGTATCATGCAGAGCCAGTAACAAAGTATTCTAAAGTCTGACATGACAAAGATAATACAACTGTGAAGAACACAAAGGATTTGTGTTCTGGAAAAATTTTAACTGTATGTAATACTAGATATTTATTATAAAAATTACTTTCAAATAAATAATCCAGAAGACTCTAAATAAACAGCTTGTAGCAATTACATTTGCAATTTTTATGTAACAGCCATGGGCAAAAATAGAGCTTAATAAAATATCCACTTTCTTAAAAAAAAATTTAGCTGTTAGTGTTATTTTCCCAGCAATTATATACAGTGTTATCATTTGCTGTAGCATCCTGCACAATACAGGTGCTCACAGATGTCATTCATTCCCATGACATTCACTCTTTGCTTGGTTCCCATCAGCAGCAGCTGAATGTGAGAGGAATTGCAAATATGAAAAGTACTTGCCCACGTAGAGAATGAGTCCAGTAAACAAATCTTTGTTCAACAAAAGAAGGACTAAGTGGCCCCCCGACCTTTCTTTTTCCAATGAATAGTGTGACTGGAGAAATATATGGAAAATTTTTGAAGGTAAAATTATAAGTTATGGCTTGAGCCAGTTTAAGAATTTAGTGCAATGCCCCCAAAATTGAGGTTCTGCTCTCTCCTCACTGTCAGCTCCCCTCCCAGCTTCTCTGGTGTTCCTTTCTGATCCTGCAGTGGGTTGAGCCAAATCATTAAACTGACAGAAAACCAGCTTGGCAGTCAAACATAAAAAAAGGCAAAACAAAAAAAGAAAGTTGTTTCGTTTTTTTTTCTGCAAGATTAATAAAGTGAATTATCTCACCATGGGATCAGATGAGCAACAAAATGAGCACAAAGGAGAAGCCAAGACATTCCCTTTCTGGCAGCAATAAGTCAGCTATGCCAGCTCAGTTATAATGTGCAACCTTTAATCTGTTTTGTACAGAGGTGAAAAAGCCTATGTGAAAATTAATTTTATCATTAAGCTTGTTACTGTAAAGTTGGAGCAAAACTTATCCAACCTTCATACTGTCCAGCTGGAGACAATCATGACTGTGTTCACAAATAGCATTAAGTATATGGGAAACTTCATTGCCAAAGCTTAGACACCAATCGAACCCAAGCGCCTCACGCCCACAGCTGAGCAGCATTTAAATTGTTAATGGTCTATTTATTCCTCAGCATTCCTCAACATTTATTCCTCTTTAAATTCTACTGGAACAGCTTCCATCTTTAAAATATCCTACAGTTGAACCTGACTGCTTTCCTCAGGGCCTCTCTCTTTTGTCATTTATCAGCCTTCTATCACAACTGTTACCACTGTATTGACACTCGTTTTTCTTTGCCCTACCTCTGTCCAACTAAAACTGTGAACTCCTGGCAAAGACTTTTTTAAACTCTGTGTTTTCTGCATTTTAGTTCTTCATAGCTGTTGTTATGTAGCAGTAACTCCCCTAGAGGCCATATTCTTTATTATTATCATTATTATTTTACAGGTGAAACACTGTTCCTCTCTTTTTAGGATGCTGGCGTTCACAGTAAAGCATGGTATGCTGCTACCTGTGATAGGAAAATGGCAGAAGATGCATTGTACCGATCAAACAAGGTAGGTCACTTTTAAAGAATGTCTGCTTTATGGAAAAAAACCCCCAAAACTTCAAATAAAAAAAAAATTAAGAAGACAACCAGAAGTAATCAAAGAACATCATTTGCTTTCTGAACAGGTCAGAACTACTGTGCCATGCAAGTACTGTCAAACCTGGAATTATTGTGGTGAAATTAGCTAACACTGGCTTTCATTGCAAGGCATTTTTAAGTTGCATTAGTGTAACTCAAAGACCTGCAGAGAAAGCTATAACAGACTAGAGAGCTGAGGAATATCTTATAGCTCATACACACCCCTTAAAAGAAATACAAAGCCCATTGGCTTTTGGGTGGTTTCCACCACTGTCCAATGGCTCATGTGAAAACAGCCATTTGGAAAGGCTGGCGTTGCTCTGAATTTTGAAATAGCAACACTGTGCATTTAGATATTCGGAGAATTTGAATTCTCTCAACTATCCTTTGTACAAAATCTAATGTCACAGGAGGGAAAAGGAGCATGTAGAGTTGCATCTTCAGCATCAAGTACATTTCAACCCTTGCCTAAGTCCACAGAGCAGGATAAAGGGGCAGAGTATGGGGGCTATCACCAGGTGAAGGCTGTGAGATAGTGAGCACAGGGCTTCATGGTCAGGAGTGCAGATGCTTCACTGTGCCGAGTGCTTTTTACAGCTCTGGAAAAATGGTATCTCCACCTCTCCCTGATTTCTTGCCTACCTGTTGCCACTGACAGCAACTATTCCCTAACAATCTGTGGACCCCACCAGATGGCTGCCACTGTATATTTACTTATTCTTTTTCTCTCTGGTTGAGAGAAAGAACAGGCACCAGTAAAGGTGATTCTTAATTGACACCTCTGTAAGCTACTGTTAGCAGGAATACATGCTGCTTCTCATCTGCTGCTATTCCGTTCTTCTAATGGGAGAAAAGGGTTTAATGCTAATATAAATCAAAATACTAAGCCAAAACCAAACTAAATTATTGGAAAGAAATGAGCAAAATACACTGACTACTTTTCTCTCTTTAGGATGGATCTTTTCTAATAAGGAAGAGTTCTGGGCAGGACTCACAGCAACCATATACACTGGTGGTGTTTTACAACAGGAGAGTGTACAACATTCCTATACGATTTATTGAATCAACAAGGCAATATGCACTGGGCAGAGAAAAAAGTGGTGAAGAGGTGAGATGATGTGGGGGTATTTTTCCTAAAAGTTTCCAGTTATATACCTTTAATAAGCAAGGACTAAGATACATTGCAATATGACCGAAAAGATTCTTCATGTATGAAATATAAATATACCCTTTATAATGATTGATCTATCAAGCTAGAGAAACCCGTGTTACGTCAGCTCTGTAACTAAAACTGCAGAGCAAATTTAAAACACACTCATAGAGCTGTTTTGAAGAAAGTTAACGATAAGAGCTGCAGCTGCTAGATAAATTTTCTGACTGTTTAAGGTCCTCCATTTACCTTCTACCTAAAACTGTAGTTCAGTTTCTTGGAAAACTGTAAAGGAAGAACAGCCATGCTCTAAGAACAAAACAAAAAACCCCCAACACTATCAAAAATAAGAAGGACATTACTGTTAATACTGTTTTCACATAAAGAAAATATTAAACTTTAGCTCTGGAGTGAAAAGATCAATGTTATCTACTCTGCCACAGAGATAATTACTCTGATAGCAAAACAGAAACTTGGAACACAATTACCAATAAAAACAATTTATCACTGCATAGAGTAGGCTTTTCAGCAATGTGAAAGTAGGCTTGACAGAGCCTAATTATCTGCCTCCCAGGCACCAGTTTTGAGATTAGAGAAAATATAATAGCCTGGAGCTCACCTGATCTTCAACAAAGGGTAAAAATGACCTCAGAATAAATAGATAGTCCAAAGTCTTTATTTGACCAAATAAAGTCCAAGTCCAAAAGGAAAAGCAACAGACCTAGCAGACTCTGGATACTCATTTTCAGTGACAAACATTAAAACTGTGTAACTAGAACAGTTCTCACAGATGGCTGCCTGTACCTGTTACTCCTGGACATAGCCTTCCCTCTGAGGTGGCTGAACCACATTTGCCACAGCTTCTGAGCAGCCAGTCTGCAGCCTACTACACATTAAAGTAAAATGAAATGTCAATTCACTATGGCCCACAGCAAACTCAGTGGTTCAGTTTGTACAGATGCAATCACAAATGGAAAGGAGACAGCTCATACCTATCATATTTTCTGTTGTCTAAATCTAATCTGTTTATGACTAAAATCAGAATTAAGAGAAGGATCGGTGCTCTCACTAAAAGGCAAAGCATCTAACTTGACAACAAGTAGCTTAACTCTCTTCAAGAGAGAAGCAAAGATAAAAAGATGCAGTGATTACTGTCGATATTACAGCATTAAAGGAAGCCAGCACTAATTATATTTTGTTTTCTTTATCCAGCGCTTTGACAGTGTTGCTGAAATAGTAGAGAATCATCAGCGCACCTCCCTGGTTCTAATTGACAGCCAAAACAACACAAAAGACTCAACAAAACTGAAACATATTGTAAGAGTTTCTTAATCAAACTGAACTGCTAAAAGGAAGAGCTTTTTAATCATTTCTTTCAACATACCAAGACATGGACAAGGATTAAAAGAAGAAAATCCAAAATGATGGGAAACACTCTTCCAAGAGCACCTACAGAGTAGTAAGAAATGCATTTCAGAGAGTTCAACCCCACGTCACTTTTATCAGCAAAGTGTTCACATTTAACACAAGAAGCCAAAGCGGATAGGCTGTCATCTGTGACAACACAGGTATCCAAAGGCATGGGAAGAACAACTGCATACCACAGCCTGGTCCTCTGACTGCTATTTGAAGATAGATTTCTTGAAGGATGTTTTCATTTTAAAAATGAGAATACCAATGGTGATCTACTCTTTCAATTTATATTTACCACATATCACTGCTTTCAGCAATTTCTCTGTAAAGTGCACAGCCCCAGAAATTAGAGCAACTTGACCTAATAAACCACTGTGCCCAAGTTGAAAATAGGACTGTACTTTGTGATTAGTGGCAATAAATTGATCTGAATGTTTTAGATTTATGGACATGTGTCATACTTTCCCTCAGCTTTAACCCATTTCACTGATATTTTTGTTTATATTTTCAAGTGTGCAAATAAAATTTAAAAATACTGTAAACTCAGCAGTGTGTGGAGACTTTGCTGGACTGCATTTCTTGGCATTACTCTTGCAGCAAGAAAGCATCAATTCACTAGCGTTGATGTTTAATGTTGTATTAATTTGTATGTGCTCTCTCACAATTTGTTATGAACAGTATCAATTTTTACAGCTTTATCTCATATATATATATGTACATACATAATTTGGCTTAATGAGTCTCAAATCTTTTGTCTTCAAATTGCCAACTGTTGGTGAGCCAGGTGCACTGCATCATTGCTAAACTAATTACCCACTCAGTTCTTGCTCAATTACTGTTTATGGAGACACACACAGAAAAAAAACACCACTTTTTTATGTGATAGCCTGTTCTATCACAGTGGTTTACTTATTATTGTGAACAAAGTAAGCTTCCACAAGTGTTCTAGTGGTGAAAATTAATTTGATGAATGTATAAATTGCATCAATGAAAAACTTTTAGGAGCAACTATTAACTAGCACAGTTAATTCTAGCAGTGTTTGATTCCACTGGACCTGAAGACTCATTCATCTTAAAGGTATTTTCCAAAACTGACGCCTTATGCACACATCTTTTTGTTCCAAATTAGGCAGTGTTCTCTAGCATTATATTCAAGGCAGTAAAGGCAAGACTGAGTTGAGACCTGCAAAGTCTCAGTAAGTCACTTAAGGCCATAGCGTAGCGTTCTGCAACTACTTTCTTGTGCTTTTGATCAGCTGCTTCTAAAAGTCATGCACCTGTCTTCTAAAAAGAACTGTATGCCAATATGATGCTTAGCACATGGCTACCTACATACCTTGAGGCATCTCAGCTTCTTCCCTCTGTAACACTGGCAATACTTACCCAAATGTAATGTGGTAAGACACTGGCAAGTAAGAAACAATGTATACAGACCTTACAGAGGCATACCTATGACAGACTTCTCACAATACTACATAAGGGCTATGTTTAGTTATTGTGCAGCTGGTATTAGTTTTATATAGCTTTATCTCATGTTCTATATAAAAATGTTCTATATATTCAGTAGTATTATGCATAATACTATGCTTAATACTACTGAAATATATAGAACATTAAGATTGTCAAGTCAAGGTGTCAAAATTAACACAAAAGTTAGTAGTGTCTGCAAGCTTAATTTACTCCTTCTATTATATTATTTAACTACTTTAAACATCACTTTAGAAGCTATTTCAAGCAATACTCGTAGTGGAAGTACTCTGTGAAAAAGCCACTGAGTATTTAACTTCTTTGCATTCATGTAGCCCTTGCCTTTCACTCATGTACTGCACAGTATTTAAAGCTGGTACTAACAGTCTTTCTGTCTGCTAACCTTTCTGTATTGCTCCTCAAAATCTCTAGGTTCTTCAAACATTCTTTCCAAGCTAAGTGCGCAGTATCTCCATCATTGTAGAACTGGGAAAAAAAAATAGCGTGAACAAGGGAAATTCAAGTGTGTATCTTCCATACAAGAGACTAGGTATCACTTTTTTAAGGTAATTAGCACTGAATGCTTTGAAGCACTGCTGCTCCTGCCCCTCAGCTCTCAGTGCTCAGCACTACAAGTAATATTGTGGCTGACCTACAAATAACAAATATGCTCTAGATAAACAGGCCAGTTACCATCACCCTCAAACCTTACCTTATTTTTTATCTATGTTCTACGTGATTATAGGGCTACCTTACAGTTATGATAACAAAACAAGGCAGGGAGCTGACAGGCAACACAACCTTCCACAAAATAATCCAATCAGCCTGAAATGAGAACTTCTTAGGCACAAAATAAGTCTCCATCCCCCAAAACACACCAGTGTGTTATCACGTTCTTTACTACACTTGGTGTTTTGTACAAGAACAAAGGAAGCAGATTGGTTACTCTGCTTTCCCTACCCAAGCTAGATCTCTTATAGCTTGGCAGGACTATGGTGCAGACATATTTTGAAACACAGTTTTAGCTGGAGAAGGTTTAATCAAGTTTCAGGTATAGGATTGTACCAAGTTACCACTTAATACATTCTGGACGTAAAATAAATTGGCACTCAGGATGAAGCCTGCTGTGTTAAAAATCCCAGTGCTCTGGACTGAAAAGCCATTACAGAATGTAGGAAATGGTGACCTGGTGCAGGTGTTGCAGTGCCAGCAGTCATCTTAATGCCACCACATGTATGCACCAGGTAACAGGTATATCAAGTCTGACCTGGCAGACACAGCAACACACCTCTCCCCTCATCTGTGATATTGTGACATTGGTAGCTAATTTCCCTTCCATATAATTGTCATTGACAGAATAGCTAAAACAAAACAAAATAACAAAAAAACTTTAAAAAACACACACACCAAAAAAAACACACACACAAAAAACCTCCTAAACCTAGAACTAAAAATGAACTTACTCTTTTTGTCTGAGAACTCAGGGCAAAGTGTCACACTTAATAATGTACACAGGAGAAGTGTCATCTGCCTACCTGATACAGACAGTACAACGGGTACTGTATATCATTCCTGACAATGCTGCTCCATGAAAGGAGTAAGAACTAGCATTCTCAAAAATCCAAGTGTTCAGACACACAAGTTACAAAACTACATTCTTCCTTCAATCAAAAGCACCAGCAGCAGAGATTATTAGGAAGTGTTGTTAAAAAAAAAAAAAAAAGTCTTGTTTCCAAAGGCAAAGGCTATGTCCAAAATTCACGGTTCAATCTCACAATTTAGAGAAGAGCAAGCTGAGGCAGATAATAGATCGTTCTGGTCAAAAGAACTTAACATGTTTTTATCCTTTCCTAATGCTGTTTCTTTCCAACCTGCTTCCTAACCACTACACTGGTCTTCTTCAAAGTTCCTGGCCAAATTAACATAAAGCTCAAGTCTATTGTGCAGCACAAAATGATCCATTTTAGATACACAACATATACCAACTGAATATTAATTCACCCAAACTATGCTGCCTTGACTGCTTCAGCTGACTTCCATACATAACTCACCAGCTGCAAGGCTAGTGTGCATCTTCCTGCCAACACACATACCAAGAAAAAAAAAATTATCTAATCACTGAAACAAGAGTTTCTAAGTAATTTTATCACTTTTTAAAACATAAGTTGAATTCAGGTTAGTGGTGACATACCTGTGACATCCATGACTTCTTACTGCTTCCTTTGCAGCAAGCAATCTTCACTTTCACCTTAAGGAACCAGTAACAGAAAACTTCCTGGGCTTGCATACAATCTAAATCACCCAAGATTTACATGCCTCAGTCCTCTCCAAGCCTACTGGTCAATTTTGACAGTTTTTCCATCAATACTTTGGGAAGCTGGCTTACACCTTCATACTTGGGCAAAAGGTGCCAGCCATACGGTAAGAGCAATCCCAGGTAAGACTGAAACTTCCAGCCTACAGAGGTTCATTAAGGATCCTAAAGGCCAAAGCCTCCAGACATAATTAGTGTATAAGGATCTTCATCTGTATACCCTCAAGTCATTATGGTTAAGAGGCCTTTTCTTTACATGCCCTCATACAAAGACTAAAAACTGTAAAGCATAGTCTCTCTTCATTACCCCTAAAACTGGAAGTAGAAAGCAAGCAGGCTCCTAAGAACATTACCCTACTGGCTGGTAAAACAAGAAAAGAATAACTTGAGCCTTGGTTTTGCCAAACCCCTGGTGCCCCAAAAGGCAGTATAACTGAATAATTAAGAGTAGAAAACAAGTCATTATGGGGCAAATTACATCCACCTGAAATAAAGCTATGACGCAATTACAAGCCTAAAGTGGTGCTTTGCACCTCCCCATATCCTGACCTTCCTGTAGGACTTGTGGCAGACATAGCAAAACAAATATTTTCTAGAAAAGCTCAAAGTCATATGCTGTAAACACAAGTTTAGCAAATTTAATAGTGACAAAATCAATACAGATTAGGAATGTTCACCATTCTTAAACACCATATACATTATGAATATATATACTGTTTATTTTCAATTGATTTCATTCTGACTCACTGTATTAACACAATCATAATATGTTTTATTAATTTATATGAAAAATACTTCACTAAGAAAGTAGACAAACTGCACAGAAATAGTACAAGTGTCATGTGCATAGCAATATAGCTTAAAGCATTCACATATGGCTTTGTTTAAATGAAACTGTTGGGGGAATGGCCCTATACAGACCCATGGTTACACAATCGACATAATGTAAACTGCTTCACATCTTTGAGGCACTTGCTAATAATAGTGTTCAATCCCTGAAAAACAAAATCACGAGCTAAAAAGTGAAAATAACAAAAATCCTAGGATAACAGCTGTGTGTATTTGAAAAGATTTTAAAAATCGGTTTTAGTAGTGCATGCACAGAACTGAGAAACTGGGGGAGGGGTGTAATTTCTGTGCGAGAAGTATACCAAGTAACTGAAAAGTATAAAAATATTTACATGTTTAGGGATTTTAAGTATGTACAGAACAAAAGCCCTGAAGACTCATTCTATAGAATAAAAATATAGCACATGATAGCAGTAATAAAAATAATATATCTTTTCATGGAATTGTATTTGCAGTTAGTTACAAGTTATTTAAACCACAAAGTTCTTTGATCTCTCTCAAATCTGATGGCAATAGGGAATACACTCTTTCTTTTAAAACACAAGCACTTTGCATTCTTTTTCAACCTGTTACAATACTGACATACAAAACAGAATGACTTTTTGTATCCTAATCCAACTGTTTTTCTTTTTTTAAAACTTTAATGATACTGATTTTCTTCACTGGTAATCATTCCACTAATGAATTCCAATCTCGAGTAGCCTCCATCAGATGCCTTTGTCCATGTCCTACCCAATTATCCTGATTGTCAAATATTCTACCACAAAACCAGCAGCTAAACTTAGCTTTCAAGGTATTATTAGAGGTAGTTTTCACAATCTGGTAATTGTTTTTGCTAGTCTTCTTCAGTGTTAATTTCAAGACAAATCTTTCTTTTACAGGGCTAATGGGTTTTATCGTCCTGTATCTTTTTTGAGAAAAATCATCAGTAGTTATATCCGAAGGATGGCAGAAGTCTGGCTGCAGAAGAGCTTCAACAGTTCTTTTTGACAGTAAAACCTTAAGAACATGTCCCTTAAATTTAGCAACAGTTTTCATTAGATTTACAACTTCTGGAACATCTGCATCAGGATGATTTAGCACAACAACTGGCTGATTTCTCCGGGGGCATTTTACAAGCTGGTTTGAATTGAAAGGGAGTAATTTCAAAGTCCTCACAGTTTTTTTTGATGCCCTTGGTTTGTAAGGGCTACCTGATTCACCAACAATTGCAGCCTGATTCTTTTCCTTACACTTTCTGTGCAACATTGCTTTCTTTCTAGGAGGTTCTGGGCAACTAGCCTTCCTTTTGCGTTTGAAGTTCTTCTTTTTTTGCCCACCCACAGTTCCTGAACTTTTAGACCCAGCTTGTTTCAAGCTAGGTTTTACTTTCGCAGTTCTGTTTTGAGTGCTCCATGTGGACTTCTGGCAACCAGAGTTATTCCTCATGTTAGCAGTTATTACTTGTGTACTGTCAATAGAACATTTTTGCAACTGTGCCCCTGCAGATCTAGTAGAATAAACAGGTTCTACAGGAGGAACACAACATGCTGGATTAGAGCTTGCCAAAGAGGCATTTGCTGGCATTAACCCACCTGGTAAGTTTAAGGCATCACTAAAACTAAGATTAGTTTGTTTCTGTGCTAGTGCAGGACTAAGGAACTGCAAGCTGTCCACCTGTAGTGAGGGCACCGAGTTTCTTACTGACTGAGTGTTATCAGACAGTGTATCTGAAGTAGGAGTCTTAATTTTCAGCAAAAGCTGTCGTTGCATGGCTCCAGTTTTCTTTGGTTGACAATTTTGATGAGCGTTATCCTGAAAAAAAATTGGTTTATGAACTACAGGCTTGTTTGGTGTCATACATTTCAGAAAAACTCCCTGCTGTCCATCAGGTGAAAGTGCATAAACATGTTGTTCCTGTTTAATTTCCTGTCGTTTTACTGACTCCAAAGAACCAAAGACAGCATCCTGGTGCTCTGGTAACACCTTCACAGAAGAAGTTGCTTTCACAGATGACTCTGATGAGTTTGTAATTAGAAGAGGTGCTTTGAATGGCATACTATTCAATGAGTCACTTCCTGTACCACATACTTCCCCATTACAGGAACCACTTACATTTCCAAAACTGCCATTTTTCCCTGTCACTTCTGAAGCTGATATGGTTATTTTCCCAAATTCTGTGGAAGCAATTCCCCCTAAAACCTGAGAACTATCATTAGCAGTATTTGCAACTGTTCCAACTGCCCCACCTAAAGTCAAAATCATTCCAGGTCCTTTATTAGAAACAAAGGATGCAGGTACACCTTTAGTAACATACCCATCTGATGAACCGCTTGATGGAAGAGATTCTCCTGGAACCACCTGCTGTCTAGACTGGTTAGAAAGATGGAAAGGAACGAAAAATCGTGACGGAAGGGACTGAACAAAAAGGGCTTTCTTCTGTTCCTGAAGAACAGGCAAAACTGGTGAAAAGCTGCTAGGATTCTGAGCTGCAGACAGTACTTCATCTTTTACTAACTGCTGTGTAAACTCATCTGTAGGAGTTTTTAGCAATGTACCAACACCCGGAGTTCTGGATAACTTGTCCACATCCTGTGAATCAAGTGATGTTTTGGGTGTCTGTCTTTCTCTCCCACAACATGTACCTTCATTTGTGCTACATCTTGTGTTCAACTCTCTCTTACATAAAGGGAAGTGTGCATTAGGAGGAGGCCTCTGGAAACCACACGCAGTTGCAGAGCTTTTTAAACGCACGCAGGCCGCGTTCCCGGTCTCAGGACCAGAAAGCAGCTTATCAGAACGACGACTGACACAGTTATTCGTCTTGCTGTGGAACTCTTGCTGAGAAGTTGTTTTTACTTTTAACACATCTTGTAGTAACTGGTTTATCTCAGGTGATAAATAATTAGCTGCCTGTTCACTTTGCAATGAGAAAACAGATGTGATTTTAGGCATTGAGAAAGAGTTAACACAATCAGAGGCATTTTCCTGGAATTTCTCAGCTACATTTTGAAAGCCTTGCTCTATGTTAGTGTCCAAATACTGCTGGCCATTATGCTTGTCCTCTGTAAAACACTCGCTGTCAACACCACATTTAGATTGGCTTTTAAAAGACACAGAATTATTCTTAGTGTTTACGTGTTTGTAAGTTTTATTAATATTTGACTGGGCTGACACAACTTTCTCTGCTTTTAAACCTTGCATCGATTCCGAATGTGAAGATGCATGTTCATTTCTACTGTTTTGAAAAGAACCTCTTTTGCTAAATTCTTTGTATCTGTCATCTGCTGATGTCCAAATGCTACATGGATTATCCAAAGAGTCCATTTTGGAATAGTTGTGAAAAGACAACAACCCTTCATTAGATGAATCCACTGAGGTTGAATAGTAGAGATTATTAGTTCCATTACTACTATTCACACCACCATTTTGCATTTTCAGTTCAGAAAAGGGCATTTTCACAGAGTCATAATGAAGGGTATTTGTAATAGCAGATGGTAATACCTGAGGATGACTTGAAGGACGAAAGCTTTCCCATGAGATACTAGTCTGAGTTCCAGCTTTTGTTACCTCTTCATGTGGAGGTACAGCTGAGTCCAGCTTCATTGGCAAATAATTTGGACTTTTTCCTACAGCTATGTTAGAAGGTGCTACAGTTTCAGAAACACTCCTGCCACACAATATGGAGTTATTTCGTTTTTCCACTTTTGTTTTTCCCGAATGAGGAGCAGGATAAGAAAACGGAGGAGAGGTTAATGGATGAACACAACTGTCCTTAAAGGCTGACTGATCAGTTACACGTGGTATAGCACCTGAAGACAAGCCACGGGGATCAGCACTCTGTAGCAAAGGAGTTGCAGAACCATCTTTAACAGGATCAACCTTCTGACCCAACAAATACTCATTTTGCTTACTTGTAGGTAGTAATTTTATAACAATATGTTGTTTTCCATCTACCATTTTAAAGCCCATAAATTTAGCACTGTAATTTGCTGGAACAGATATTTTATTGTTTTTAACCATCAATACTGTTGGCCCATGAACAGCATTTTTCAATAATCCCAGGCCATAACTTGTTTCATCATCTGCCTTATTGTATTGTGCAGTAGTAGAAGAGAGCATTTCACCCATGAAATGATGCTTTCCTGTGTATTTAATTTGATCTTTCTCTTCATTTGTTTCCACATCTCTCATACATTGGTTCAGCTTCTCAGCATTTGTCTGAATTTTATTCACACTTCTTAGCACTTGTGTATTTTCTTCTCCGGCACTGTCACTTCCACTACTTATCTTCTTCCGTCTCCAAAGTGGTTTTTTTGATGATCCCATTTTATACCTTCTTAACACAAGCTTCAGTCCTGCCGGAGTCTTTACTATTCTTTTTTCATATTTATCCTTTTCCAGTTTTTCTTTTGCTATTAAGTGGTCTCTGTGTAAAGCTATGATGTGTTTTAAAAGATAATCTTTGCGTGATGTGCTGTAACTGCAATAAGGACAACCAAGAGAAAACATACTGGTATGAACAAGAAGATGATTTTGGAGCTCCTCCTCTGTAAAGTTTTCTTGATGGCATTTTCCACATTTATAGGGAATCTCTTTATGTTTGTGAATGTGCTGAACAAACGTACCCACATCATAGGTAGAAAACCCACATTTTTCACACTCAAAGTGTCCATTTACACAATGCTCTGATAGGAAGTGTTTTGTCAAAGCCAACAAAGTGTATATCTGTTCATCATTACAGAGCTCACATTTTACTAAAGTGCTACGATGGATGCGTCTGTGCTGTTTAAATGACTGAAAGTCGTTAGCTGAGAAGCTGCACATCTCACAAGGATACAAAGGCAACTCACCATAGTGTAACAGCTGAAAATGCTTCTGTAGGTCATTTGGGCTGTATCTAATGTTATCCTTGCACTTTGTACAACTGAAATTCAGTATCTTTGCTGCAGTTTTCAACCCTTCTTCAAATTGCACTTCTGGTTTAACTTGCAAGTGGCTTCCTTCTGAACAACTGAGATTGCTTCCGCTTATTTTCTCTAGGCTTAAGGACTTCCTTGCAGTTTGCTGCTTACACTGAAAGAGTTTTCTAAACCTATCAACTTCATGTTTCATTAATACTTCATTTGGAATGTTCACCTTGGGCAATTCAATTTTCACATTTTTTAGTCCATAAGTGAGACTGACATCAAAAATTGCTGGTTGAATCGTCATACTTGAAGGATCACTCACCAATTCTTTCTTCAAAGTAATGTCTGTAGAAAAATTCTTCATAGCATTGTGTTCTAAGAAACTGATTTGCTTTTTCTCACAAAAAAAGTGTTCCTGTTCAGATGACATGATTTTAGGTTTTACTTTTCTTTACATGAATTCTTGAGATTTAGTCTTACTTCCAGCAGCAAATGAGACAACTGTGCCAAGTTATTCTCAAAGCTCTACAACTTCCCCATTTCATTCTCCTGAAATTAAAAAACAAACAAAGCAAATAATTACTTTTAAAACTAATGCAATTAGAATACCTATTACTATTCACTAACAAATATATACAAATCTCTGAAGTTGGTAATTTTTATAATACTACTCAGGGGGCCAAAAAAAAAAAAAAAAAAAAAAAGGATGAGGCAAAAAAATAGCTATTACACTGTAACTTTTGTGTTGAGGTGTTTGTTGTTTGGGGTTTTTTTCAAAATATATATATATAAAACTTGAAAAATATGTTTTAAAGAACAACATCTAATGAAAGACACATGTCATCAAATTTTGGATATCTCCCACTCTGTAAGCATAAAGAAATCCAAAGACCTACTTTTTTTAAATGAAGCCTGTGTTTATTACTCACTTGGGATTTCACGCAAATAAAAACACTCCTTTGTGACATAGGTCACTAACTGAACCTAACTGAAGTACTAAAAACAAGTCAAAATCTATAGAATTTAATATTTTTATTACTCAAGTGTGCTACTCTTTTAGTAACTAATGTGCTTAAAAAGGAAAGAAATCAAAATCAGAATCTGACAAAATACCTACTTCACTAATGAAGACATGACCTTTACCAACAGCAAAAACCAATCACACTGACCTACAACAAATTTTTCACATGCCTGCCTTTAGTACCACACAAGTCTGAAGCAGTCAACAGATTAAAGCTCTCAGGTTTCTCATGGCATGTTCCTGGGTACACGTTAATATTTTCAGTGCATGACTGACAACAGTACCCCTCTATGGATTAAAAGGCTCAAACAGTTATGGTCAGCATCACTGTCTCGCTACAGATTTCATGTCAGTATTGCCATAACAGGCTGCATCAACAATTTATAGCAGCTCAAGCCTATGCTTGAACAACACTCCTGTATAGAATGTCAACACAGAATCAGCAGAATTGGAACAGCAGAAAAATTAACAAAAATTCTGAAAAGCAACACTTTTCTTGGTAAGGAAGAGCTGTTTCCTCACGAGTATAACACTTTTCACTAAAAAACTTTTTCCACACTACAAGTCACAAAGTCATTTTCTTCATTCCTAACAGAAGTTTGTAAATTGTTAGCTAAAATCTGATTGGCGATTCTCTCTCCCCTACTCTCTTGCTCACCCTGAAGCAACACAGACTTGGAACTCATTAGATCATCTTATTTATCCACATTCAAACTGAAAATGATCGCATCCTCTCCCTCACTGGGACTACGCGCAAGGGCTGCTTCTAGATTGCCAAGCCACCATAAGCACTAGCCCTAAGGTCTTTCAAATATTTTCCCATAGTCCTGGGAAAAGGAAGTATCTAGCATTAGACATGCAAATACCTGACAAAAGAAAATGGAGATTGAAAAATTTTCAAGTCCATGTTCTTGTATCATGCAGCAAGAAAAGCAAAACACTTTTTTTTAGGCACATGCTTTAATGCATTCCTTTGCAGGAGATACTAGCACTTCTGCACGATTCTTGAAAATAATAAACACAACAGACTTTGACACTATACACAGACTCTAACAGCAAGTAAATTCACTTAACTGTGTTCTCCAGGTATGAGACCTGCAAGGCTTCAACTGTACATCTGACATCCAAAAACAACCCCCAGAAAACACCCCAAAGCAACAAATCCCAGAAACATGCATTCCCTCCTCAGAATCTCTCCAGATAGAAACACTTTGGGTACAGGATTTTTATTTTTCTTTTAACTCAATGACATATTCCCCATCTTCCACACAAACGATTACCGCATGGGATATCACCCTACTTTGAACCTTGAGAATAACTCATGAGCATTTACATTCCATTTCCACCAAAAAAGTACTGCATTAAAATGCATGCTCTTGCCAACGGTATGTCCCTTATTTGAATAGAAGCAAGCTGAACTTCCACACAAAAAGTAAGTAACTAAAAATGATTAGGATTTGTTTGCTTGAACAACTTTTTTAATACACAGGTGCAACACAAAGACTACAGGTTGCATGATGCAATACACCATCCTGATGGTAGCTGCCCATCCTTCAGATTAAAAGGTTCTACTGCCAGACACCAAAGCCTGAAGTATGTTTACAATTAAAACTACATAAATCAGAAGTGGATAAAGTGCTGCAGAGAACAAGGCTCAGGCTTCCAATATCAAGCCAATGTGGTCCTCAAAAGGGCAACATTTACATTTGGCAAAGACTCCTGATCTAACACTTCTTCCTTTAATTAATTAACCTAATAACTTAAAACTTAATTTTGTTATTTTTGGGTAGCATGCAACTATCAACGAGCTCCTGCAGCATGACAAATAAATATATTTACTTGAAACAACCATTTAAAAAATTTGGGGTTTTTATCCCAGGGATCTTCAAACATAGATTTTCAAAGAAATCTGACTTACACGTTTAGAAAATACTTGACTTCAATTCTTCAATAGCTGGGTTTTTTCCACATACACAGAAGAGGTAAGTATGCAAGACTCAGAAAAGGCCACAGTCAGGAGAAATACTAAAAAAAGTTCTGGAAACAAAAGGAAAGGTATTTTACATGGTATAAATACAAGCAAAACTGAAAAAAAATGAGCTGAAAAGCTCATATTCTTAATACATTGAAGACAAAAATATATGCCAACTTTTCTCCCAAAGAACATCATCAAATGCAACACCAATACTGTATATACACACAATATAACCATGCCTGTTTTACCTTAGCTTTGCCACTACATCTCAGGCATTCATAGCGGGGAAGCATAAACACAGGACAACTTAAAAACAGCACAGACAGAAGTGACTGGTATCTGCCCATTAAATTTGAACTTGATCTCAGAAGGCACTTATATTTTCTCAAAGAAAAATTGTAATGGCAAAGATCTAACTATAAGTTTCTATGAAGTTGTGCAAAAGCCTTGGACGGAGGCAGAATATTACATTCACAGTATCTGAAACAAGTAAGTAGATTTACATGCAGATGTAATGAGCACAAACATCGAAAATACGTAAGCCATGTGCCACAGTGAACTCCCATTCAAAAAATCCCCAAACCACCAAGAATCACAGAATCACTAGGTTGGAAGAGACCTAAGAACAAGCATAAGTAACTATTTGAGGTTCTCAGCCACAATTTTCTTCCCCCCAAAATGCTGCAATATGTCCATATTTTGTTTAAAGAAAGTACAGAGAGAAAATCTTAACTATATACTAGTGAGAAATTACAGATAAGAGTTAGACACTGCTTAATTAGGTAACTTTTACAGTTTTTCCATTTCGAACTACATTCAAAATAGGTATCCCACCAGCAGGCAGTATCCTCAAGATTTCTGAAAAAAATTTAGACATACTTAAATTTTATTAAATAAATAAATAAAATTATAATCTAGTCTAACGTCCAGTCCCATTCTATGTGCCTGCAAATTTAGAGTGGTGCCTTAATCTCTCCCAAGACCCGGACACAAGCAGGAACTTAACTATATCTTAAGAAACCCATCCAACTGGAGCAGATAGATACAACCTGAGCAGCGCAACCGTGCTTTAGTAAAAACAAAACGAAAAAAATATCACCGAAGCGCTCTCAGAGCTCACACACACCGACCGCCCGTGCCACAGGGCGAACCTGCCATTCACAAACGCAGCAGCTGACCGCGGCGGCGACACACGGCCAGCGCC
>VXBQ01017097.1:2900619-2916103 GCA_013400175.1 Phainopepla nitens | reverse complement strand
CCCAAGGGGGAGGGGGCGGGGAGGTTCCGGCAGGTCCGGCTGCCCTGGTCCTGCTCCTCCTGCGTGGATGGGGGCCTGCGGCAGATGGCACGGCCATGGCAGCGGCCCGGCCGCCCCGCCCTCGATGCCTCGAGCGGCTGTGCGCTGCCCTGTACCCAAGGGCGTGTTCGGGCCAATGGCCGCCGATGGCAGCGGCAGGGAGAGCCGCTGCCCCTCACGGAGCACTCATAAGCGAAGGCCTGTCCCGGGTGTTCGTGCCGCGCTCCAGACACAGTATATAAAGGGCTGGCTGTAGGAGACGTCAGCAGTTAAAGCACCCAGGACAATATACGTGCATTAAATCAGTTAATTTGTTTTAACATGCTCAAAATAACACAAAAATCAGAGCTGGTAATCACTACATAGGGCTGTCTAACACTGTTAGAGACGCAGTATCATTTCTGCTTGGGAACGGCATCAAGAGTGCTTGCTGGTGGGAGCATGCTCTTCATGTTGGTGCCAAGTTTTAATGCACGTGGAAGAGCACCCGGAGAAAGGCCAGCGAGGAGTGTGAAGGCATGTGAGAAGCAGGAAATTGAGCTGCACCTCGGCCAGAAAAGGGAGAATACCCATGGCAGAAGTAGACTGTAAAGATGAATTGTGAATAAAGAGGTCACTGAAAAGGAAATTCTTTCTCCACTTAAGAAATAGTGATCAAAAATCAAAAGCAAAAAGGAGAAAGGTTGAGCTTTTTCCTTTGGGAAACCTATCTAATGAACTACTTAGCCGAGCAATCCGACTAAACTTTTCTCCACAAATCTTGTGACATCTTATTAGTTGCAACAAAGTTTTATAAGTGCAATATTTACTCATGATTAAATATGAGAACAAGGAGGAGTGTTGATGTCTTTGAGTGTGCGTGCATATTCTAAGGGTGCATTAAATATGAACATATTTTTGATTTCTTGTTCCAATTTACTTCACTTATTTCCCTTGTGTCCTAGGCTGTAAAAGAAAATTAATAGAAGCCATTTTGGGGTGGATTCTTTGGCCCTAAAAAATATCTTCAAGGAAAGAATTATATAATTGATGGTTCTGCTACACTCAAATGAAGCAATCTGTGCCAGAAGCAAGCAGAGAAAAATATTCTTGTGGTTCCTAATTGATAACATTTTCCTCAGTAGGAAAGGGGGACTGTACATGTCTATAGTGTTTTAGAGGCTCTGTAAAACTTAAATACAACTGAAGAAGAAGAAAGAAAAACAGCATCGTTTTGACTGAAACTCTAAAGTCAGAAAAGATAACAGAAAAGAATGATCCATGAAAATCATTAGTCAAATGAGCAGATACAGTATCAAATTGGTGTTAGAATGCCAGTATTCCTAATGTGAAATTAAAATATACATTATATACATCAACTATTAATCTCAACAAACTTACATGTAAGATGGGAACAAATATTTTATCTGTATTTTATTACTTTGTAATTCAAATTTAGAACACATATGAGTGCCAAGCACAAGACAGAAAAAAACCTGTGTGGAATACCACCAACAGGAGACAAGAAAGGAAGAAGAAAGGCTAATGCCTAATTTATCATATCCATTGAGATTCTTCATTGCTCAAGGACCAAAAAAGATTACATCAAAACACACCATTTAATAAAATTCTGCTGGAATTAGGTTCTGTGTAGGAATATATGGGGAAAAAACAGTGGCAATCCAATGAAAAACTACAGCAATTGGCAACCCCACCAAAAATGTCGACATTCTATAGTAGCTTCTCCCAAAATTCATGGAACAGCCCATTAGTCATGAAAGTAAGCATCTGCAAAAATGCTCCCAGAAATTTCTCAGTAATAACAATAGTCTACAACCTCCCCATGTGCAAGAATAGCAGGAATCCCTTATAAACTATGACATAAGAAGCTGCCTTACTACTGAAGAGAGGACCAAAGAAGACAAAAAAAAAGCCTTTTTACCAAGCTCAGAGCAGAAACTAAACTGAAAGCCATCAAGGAAATCCAAGGAAGACCAAAGTCTTCCCAAGGGATACAGAAGTTATCTGGGTGCTGGCAGTTGAACCTCATGGGGCATGAATTGTGACATGAGATCCACGTAATATTCTAGTCCTTCACTCTTTTTCAGAAGCTAAATTGAATTTCGTCCACTTTTCTCTGGGACATCCTGAGAAAATGATGTTCAAGTGCAAGACAATCTGTGTTCTGTAAAACACAATATCCCACAACAGTTTTTACTTTTGACCAAAAAGGCATTGCTCTGACATCTGCAGTCAGTTTTGGGTTTGGTAGGTTACTTGGTTTTTGGGGGGGGTTTTTGTTTGTTTCTGTTTTTTTTTTTAACTGAGTGTTGGCCATTGTGTCCAAAAAAAATGTAATTTGTGTAATATTTTGGAAGCTTTAGAGGTATTTGTACTGTCCCAGTGTGCATTACATCACATTACTCTGTGCATCTGAACTAAAAAAAAATGGCAGGGTTTCCCACTACATCTCATTAGCATTAGTCTGTTATAAATCGGTAGGACAATTAGGTGCAAATAAGTAGCCTTTTTAATGTGATTTTTATTATTGTTGCTATTAGTTCTATATTTGTGATGTTTTAAAATTGAAAATGTAATGGTTTCCTGTAGTATATGGGTGTTTCACAAACAGCAGTACTACATCCCTGCTTTTCTTTAGATATTCAACTCATTTATAGGCAGCAGGATGGTTAGGAACAATTTATTTCATCATGTGCTGGACTATCAGAAATTATTTCCATCAGAAATTATTTCACACCAAATTGAGACTGATGGATATATTTCCTCGAAAACACTGAAGGAAAAAAAACTGTGTTTTCAAAAGTATATACTAAGGCAATCACCAACCATGAATAACCGAATGATTCTATGAACTAATTTTCTAAGGAAAACCACTTCTTTTTAGAGTGAAGTTGCCCATGCAGCTGAAATCATGCTCATGCCTGAAATCAATGAATTTGGTCACAAATGGGAAAGAGCTTCTTCCTCAGTTAGAAATTATAAAGTATTTCTGCTAGCATGTTCTGTATTTGAGTTACAAAGAAGTGGAAATACCTAGCTTAAGGTGAAAACATTTTTTCAGTTAGATTTTCACATTTGCAGTTATTCAGTGTTGGTATGTGTGATAGCCAAATTTCAAAAAGTTTTTTGATCTATGGCAATTTTTATCTTGGTTCTCTTACATTTTTTTGTTCAATCTAACATGAATTTAAACTAATAAAGTTTACAAAATCTATACAATAAATCAAGATATTCATGTATTCTATGATTTTTTAAGTGTTTCTATGACTTTGCTCTGTAAGGACATAAGAGTTAATAGTAAATAGCCCTTTCATTCAACTCATAAATCCTGTAAAAAATTGGTGTCCCATATGCCTTCTTCTATTCTTTCACTTAAAACATCAATTTTAAGTAAAAAATTACATCTCAGACATAGTCATGCAGCTACCATTCTATGAATTGCACTAAAACTTTATTGCACTAAAATAGCTGTGATCATCCTGGCTTTGCTATTGTTCATTTTGTTCTACAATCTTTATTACTGACACTTTTGAGACAATTTGGCAGTCTTTTGCACATATTTCATCAAGAAGAGTTGGAATGCAGAAACCTCCACAAATCTGTTCTTCAGATGCAAATTCATGTTGTATTTTCTTCAATTGTTTGAAATTCTGAATGCTCATCTATTGGCTGTACAGGTTTTCTGGAAGGGTTCCTGTTTCTGATAGTTTTCTTATGATGTGGACTAAATCATTCCATAATTATAGCAGATAAAATTCTAAATCACTTTGTGGCTTTTAGTGACAGTAAATAAAACTTAATCTCATGCATTTTTCTATGTCAGCATTTAATAAATATAGTAAATATGTACTTTATAAAATATAATTAATTGGTATTGCTTTCCTGGCTTGTATGTAATGAGATAATTAACCATATTCTCATGTAGTGCTTAGCAGCTAGAGCTGCTACACCAGAACAGTTTCAGAACAATGATCATGTTTCTCCAGAAGACAGCAAGTTCTGAATATGTCCATGAAAAGTGTGTTAAAAAAATATGCCTGTCTTCATGGTACAACTGGGTGGGCAATATTACAAGTAGCAGAGGCTGGAAATTCATGAAGGAAGGAACCTGGGGCTAAACATACTCAGATGTAGGACAATTATGTTTAGAAATTGACAGGTCTTACTTAGCCTTAGTCAGACTACCCAGCAGGACAGTCTTTGAATGATAAGCAAGAAGGAATTAAGATTCTATTTCTTTTTAAGAATATCAGGTTCACAGGAGTTAAAGACATCTGTTGTGATAGTAACAATAGGTCTGAGTCAAGTAATCTTACTGCTAGGTGGTTGTTTCAAATTCTTGTAATGACTATAACTAGAAAGTGTAATCTTACAGGTAAACAGCACAGTACAAATGGAGGGTCCAAAGAAAATACATCCATTCATTTCTGTTCCGTGCCACTTCACTCTTGAAAGGTGCTAACTTGACTCTCTGTATTCAACATTTTACTGGTGAATTCTCACATAAAAGCCTTTTGGTGGGGCCTTTGAGTTTATTCTTCAAGTCTAGTATTTTATACTGATCTGTTTACAAAAATCTCCAAACTGTACTCGTCACTTAAATAAATAATACATTGGCTAGGCAAAGCTTATTTCTTTCACAAAGTACAGTGTACTTCAAACAATGCTCATATAAATAAGCTGTAGGGCAGTAAGAGAAGCTCCATATTTCTGAGATGAAATATCACTACACAGTGAAAATAAGAAAATTGTCTTTTTAAGCTGCTCCTAATACACTCCATTATTGGTTTTGATGATGAAGTATTCAGCAATGTATGGTTGTCTATATGTCACTGTCAGTGACATATGTCACTATAATTTTGACTCTGTATTTCTTATGATAAATAGCCTACTTTTGGTTAGGACAGAACAGCAGGAAAACATAATGTTAAAGGCTTCCTTTTCTAGATATATTATCTTATAAACATAACAGCCTTAATGATGACAGCTGAAGGTGTCATTATTAATATCAGAGCATCTACAAACTCTTTTCATGTCTTCACCTGCACATCCAAAGCAATATTTCAACAATGAAAGAAGTCAACAATTACGTTTTCTTTATAGATTTCATGGCATAAATCAGTCTTGGAGCTATCTGAACCATAATTATTAAAACTTCAGGAATAAAAATTTGAAAGAAAACTACAGCATTCCGTCTAACAAGAATTTAAATTAATTTATCTTTCTACAGAAAGAAGGGTGAAAGAGAGCCATGCCAAAATTCGATGACAGTAAGTTTCTCAGGCCACCTTGACCTGAGAAATAATGGCATTTGCCATCATCTTCTACAGCTCTGTTGGAACCTGCTTTTGGCCAAATGATGCTCTGCTCAATAGACCCTGTACATCCATTCCCTCTGTTAATTATTTTAATTAATCCAGTTAAGGGGCCCTGTTATAATGAATACCCTTATTCATACTCTTATTCTCGCCATAGCTTTTTCAAGTATAATTTCTGATCACTTGCATGCAAAGGGTCTGTTCTACAAGTGAGAAAACATTCTTAGGAACTTATTGAATCTTCTTTGGAAACCTGTGGAGAAAGCATCTCTCTGCCTTCACAGTATGTGAAATGGGTAAGAGACTTTTCTATTGTCATAATTTGCAAATGGGGAAGTGTTGCCAAACAGCAAAAGGAAGAAGCACTCTTAGAAATGTGTTAACAATGTGTTTTTTTTAAAGTTTATCACTGTATTTATGGCTCTACCACATGTAAATAAATTACTGATAATCTGCTGAAAGATGTGATTCACCTTTGTGAGTAGCTGAACTAGAATTTCTACAGGTCTTATTGCTTGATTAAACTATCACTGTCTAATCACTGTCACTGTCCTTGGAAAATGTTTTAATCTCATGAAAACTGAAGTTTGCATGGTTAAGAGAAGATCCCATTTGGCTCCATTTTATATAATCCACTTGGATTACAATTTTAGTCTCAATGTTTGCAAGTGTCTTCAGCATCATAAGCAGTCCATGCTGAAATAAGTTCCGGCAAGCTAGTTTAAAGCAGAAACTGGAGCTGGAAAGAAAAAAAAGAGGCAAGATCTAGGAACCAAGGCTAAACAGATGAAGGGCAAATTAGGATCTAGCACTCAGTAGGAGGAACAAGGACAAGGTCTAGAGAGCAGGAAATTGGATCAGGATTTTAGACAGGAAGTAACACTCAAGAGTATGATTCTAGAGCACAATTACAACTAAAAGGTATTAAGCTTCCCAGAGCATCTGGCCCTATTTCACGTACAATGAGACAGCCTATAGCAGCCTCTCAGAGGTGAGGCCATTACCCTTTGGAAAACTACTTATGGCCAGATGACTAATAAAGAGGTGCCTGAGCTGACTGTGGGAGATATCTTGACTTCACATTTTTCAGTGGCAGCTAAGCAAGGAGGATGTCTTGAGTGACACGAGCACCTTCCTCATCATCAGATAGTCATGACCCCAACACTTTTCATCGGCAGTGAAGAACAAGCAAGCGGTGAGCTGGGTCATGATTGCCCAGAGGAGACAAGAGAGACTGACAAACCAAGGAAAGGTTGAATCAAAGCAAACTGCAATAATGTTAATGCACATAAATGCTAAGAAAGCAAGATTAACCTCAAGCCTTTCTCAGAATGGGGAAGATTTTACCCTTGGTAGCAAACAAACTAGAAACCACACACCGTTGCACATACTGTCCTGATGTAATGTTGCAAAATACATCCTGGATACCGGGCTGCTGCTCTTTAGCAAGGCGGGTCCTCATTTCCCTTTTGGAAGGTGCAGATAAACAGAAATGTCTACACCAACAAGTTGTTCCATGCCATAACCTAACACATGACATTATATATTTTATAACACTATAATTTCTGTCCATTTTTGCATTTCTAATAGTTGTATCTGTCATAGAGCCCTCTCATGAGTTTTTTTTTCATCTAGATGCACATGTCCACACCTGCACACTTCAGGTCAGGCTGTTTACCCTCTCTGCTTCAGTGTATGCATCAGTTGGAGTGAAGGTATGCACTCCTAAAGAATTAGTTATTACAATATTAATTTGTTTTTCTCAACAGACCAATGTCTTTGTATATTCTTTAATATCAGTTAGGAAATTCTTGAGTTTCTTTTTCAAGAACTAGGTGACACTTCTCATACAACATATTTTTCTCATGAGTATTGACAGGACTTTCTGCATTTTATCCAGAGATACACACATACACTTCACACCATTTAAAATGGGAGAAGTACATTCATTCAGGCATGAATGCTTGTTTCCTGTTGAATTCTGTGGAAATTGCAGAAGTATCTCCATGCATAATAGGACAGAACTTGTTTATCCTTTGCTGCTTGAACAGTAACTTCCATTCCAGTCACTGCTGATAAACCTCTCCTAATAAAATACATACCAACTGTGAATATAATGGGAAATTAAATTCCTTTCTTTTCCTCCCATACTTCTGTAGTTTTTTGTACCTTTGTTATATCACCACATATTGAATTTTATCTGAATCTTCTAGAAGTTGCTTTGAAAACGTCTCATCATGGTATCAAGTTAGATATTGGCAGAAATCTTTCCCAGTTTATCCAATTTTGATCTGTTTCATTGGCTCCCTACAAGGTTTCAAATTGATTTTAAATTATTATTCTTAGACTAAAATTTAGCAGTCTGTTGGTTTAATATAGTTTTCAATTCTTAAATTTTGTGTCATCTTGCATCTTGAAACTTAGGCTAGCAGATTCTCTGCTGCACTCCAGGTCTGACAAAGGCAGAGGCACAACAGAGTTTCTCTGCATGGCCCCACAACTATATAATTGCATTTAATCATCTGTAATTGCACTGCAAATAAGTCCCACTTCCATATTCATTCATCTTTGGCACTTTTGCTGAGATAACTAATATCAAGTAGTAACTTTTGACGAGTGGAGATAAACTCCCTTTATGTAAGAGTCCAGGCCATGTAGTACTGGACTAAATTTGAAGTAGGAACCTACCATGGATAGTCCTTCATATACCAACCTCAACCCCATGATAAGCTGCATATTTTCTTTCTACCTATTTCGAAAGGTGCATTGGAGACTGCAGGTGTCAGGTTGCCTTTTAATTGTGCTCCATGGCTTTGGATTTCACTGCCTAATGGCAGGAGATCAGTTACACTGTGATGATGTAGTTTAGTGACAGGCTAAATAAAGCCATTTTTGTTTTCCTGGCTCCTTAATCCATGTGTTGGCTATTATTTTGGTTCTGTGCCCCAACTGCTTCCCAAGCAGTTCTCCAGACTTGTACATTGTACCCATTCCTACTTACAGAAACTGGCAGACTGCTGGTGTGAACCTGTTCATTGGTTTGTAATGAAATGTTTTTGTGTTGGAGAAACTGAGCCTTTAACTAAAACCAGCTGCCACTGAACTGTTTCATGCTCCATAATACTGACCATGGGTTTCAGTTAGAGATAGAGAAAATCAGGGGATTTCTTCATCCTACTGAATAATTCTGCTGATTTTCCTCTTAGAGTGCTTCATCCCGCGCAAGAGATGAGTAAAACAACTGCATTAACAGTTGTTGTAACAGTTGTAACAGTTTTGTATCCAGAATGCTGCAGTATTTGCATCACAGAGAGTTTTACAAAGGGACAAATAAACCATGTGACAACCACCTTGTTACTGTGTGGCATTTCCAGTCAGCCAATTTCCTTGAGTTACAATAAGGATAAATAAATGCAGAGTCCAAAATTTTCAGCAAATATCATGCTCTTAATAGCATGATATATCAACTGACAGCATACGTGCTGACAGTTGATAAGGGAGAGTGGCTGGATGTGCACAGTTTTGAAACATAAAAGATCAAGAAGTACAACACTGCCATTACAATAATATCTCCCAGAAGCAAAATCCAATCCTAATTGTTTTCCATTTCAGTTATGAGATAGCTTTGCTAATGCTATTTCATTATTTCCCTTCTCATGAAATCTGTTCCCCCAAATTAAGTGAGTTTGCCCACAACATTTTGTTGGTGAAACTACAAAGATGAACCTGTATGAACCTGTTCAGTATTTGCAGAAAGAGACTACAGTGATTAATTAGGCAAAAGATTAGGAGCAAGGCCAATCTAGGTCCTAATCCCAGCTGAGCCATTTACAGTGTAACCTTGGGGAAGTTACTTGACCTTCATGTTTCTCAGCAAACTCTGCTGGAAATTGGATACCAGCTGGACCTCAGAGAATACCAGAAAGGTCTGCTGAACTCCCAATTAGCATTGTTAGAATAATGGTGAGAAGGCTTGCATTATTATTGTGGAGTACTATGCACAGAAATACAGCCGAGGATTAATGACTTTCTTTCCCTTTCCTGGCAGGGATAAACTAATATTAAGAGGTGGCCTGTGAACTACATATCCTGGCCAATTGTTGGCTGTATCATACATTGCTGAAATGGTGATCATGAGGCAATTAGGCTCTAAAAGAATTCCAGTTCTTCCCTTCCAACCAGCATTCTCCTGCACTTCCAGAAAGGACATTTATCAGATTAACTGATTAGAAAGATTTGATTTATAGGCCCAGACTCTTAGCTGCATCCATGATGAACTATATGCAGTCCTTTAATATGAGTTCAGTTCTACACAACTGGAAAAGACAAGTCCAAGAGTTCTTAATCCCTTAGGTGAAGTACCATTTTTGCCACATTTACCCCAAACACACCTGCCAGTGATCCTATGCCAGTGACTTTATATCATCAAGGAAATTCCTCTTGCAGGTGTATCCCAAAGTCCTTTTATGCAACTAGGTTATTTTCCTGAACTGAGCCTAAATTTTCTTCTGTCAATCTTTGTTCTACTATAAAATTTAGGGGGGAAAAAAGAAAGAAAAAAAAGGAAAGGAACAAAAAAAAAAAAAAGGAGGAAGAAAGCAAAAATAAAGAGAATGGTGAAGAAAGGCTCAGTCACTTTGGCAATAAAATTATGAGTCCCACATAATCCTCAGGGGGTCAGTATGGGGTCCAGTATTGTGTAACCTCCTCATTAAAGGCTTTCATGATGGGGTGGAGTCCACCCTCAGCAAGTTTGCCAGTCGTACTTGGGGAGAGTAGTTAATACACCAGTTGGTAGTGCTGCCATTCAGAGACAGCTGGACAGGCTGGAGGAATGGGCCAACAGGATTCTCAAGAACTTCAGCATAACAAAGTCTTTGGACTAGATGATCTCCGGGGTTCTCTTCCAACCTCACCAATTCAGTGATTTTATGAGTCTGAACAAAACCAAAAAAAAATCAAGGATAATCCTGTTGCCTTCCTGATCAATAGTCCTGCAAGGACTTACAATCCCTAAGTTTATGCAATTTCTATTTTTACATATGCTCGGTGGGATTTTATTAGAGATTAATAGTTGAAATTTCAAAGATAGTTATTCCTGAGCAGAATTAAACTTCCTTGCAGCTACAGATGAAAATAGTTGAGTGTAACTCTTTTCACTTCTTTGTCAAAGGATGTTACAGAATTTCACTCCATGGATAGCAAAAAAGTCTTCTAATTTTGTTCATAATGAATTATAACATTTCCCTCCTACACTAATACTACTATTTGACATTTTGTTTACCTTTGTAAAATGAAGGTTAAATGAAAATAAAGATTGCATGACTTCTTTGGAGAAGCAGGTATCAAGCTAGAAGCAGGTTTAGGACCGAGGGTGAGTTGAGAAAGATGCAAAAGAAGAGGAAGGACTATCAAAAGCTCCTTCAATTTTGTTAGGAGCTACTGGTGGCTGAGATAAACTGAGACTGGTGATTGTTGAGGAATGTGGGAGGGGAACCACAAGCCATGGATACAAAAGAGCTTTGTGTGATGAGGCATTGTGGCTTATGTATTACTAAGCAAAGGTACTGAGACAAGACATCTGCACTGAGGAATGTGTGAAACAGGAGTAAACTTACTGACTAAGAGCCTGAGGATGGCGAGAAAACTGGAATGGGTGTTGTGAACAAACTGAGGGGCAAGTCTGAGACACAGAGAGGAGTTTGTGCATGAGACTGACACTACAAACGGATGACATAACTGAGTCAATATGCTGCAATCTGATAGAATCATTCATCTATGGAATTTTTAATAAAGCTGGGAAATTATGTTTATAAAAGTTACTTAGCCAAGATTAAAACTAAGTAAAAAACTTAATAACAGAACTAGGACTTTTAAACATTTTACTTCATCCATCTCAACAAAAATCTGCTTATTAGCAGAGATTTTTTTAATTAAAAAAGTGGGAGTTTAAACAGTATAACAACACTTGGAACAATTCTGCTTTTAAGTACTAATTGGATGCTAGATTGCTGACATAGGTATGATCAGATTAGTTCCTTGGATGGAAGGCAGAAATGCTTGGTCAGGATATTATGCTTGTGACGGTTAATGTGTTATTTTGTCCTACTGTCAGCTTGTTTATATGCCTTGAAGTGAAAACAGCAGCTAAACTGCCACTGAACCTCTTAATTTAGCCTCAGTGTGCATATGCAGCTCTTGCTCCAGTTTCAGAGAACAGCTCGCTATGGATTTGAATAGGGCTGTGTAGTGAGGGACGCTGTCTGTCAGCAACAAACACGAAGTGGATAGGACAGAATTACTGCAATAGTAAGAACAGCTTTGCACAGCAGATGCAGGGCATGCTGGAGAACACAGTTTTATGTCTTTTATGCCTTTTCTAGAAGTCCCTTGGTATCCTGACTAGGCCACTGAAGCATCATGTTACCTCTGGAATTTCAGTCTCTCATTTGCTGAATAAAAGCTACTTACAATCCCAGTGAGCAGAAATACACAGCAGTTGAACCTGCCACCCCTGCCAGCAGAGAACACTGTCAACACGCACTGTGAAATATCATCCTGAATTCTCTGAAGGATTGCCTTCCAGTATTATTAAATCAGGCACCCAACATGAATTTCAATTTGATTATCCTCATGACCTAGATCCACTTACCTCAAAGAGATATTGTGAAGATGACTATCAATGAAGAGACCCATGAAAAAGTTCAAACTTATCTTTTCAAAAGTCTAACTAAACTGCAGTGAATAGAGGCAGAAATCCTGCAGGAAAAAAAAGCAAGTCTATTGGGATGTGTGTCTGTCCTGCTGCAGGCCACAGTGATCAGGTGTGGGGCTGCTCAACAGGGATCCTGCCACAGCCCTGTCTGCTTTATTTTATATCCCTTCCCCACACGCATCTTAAATAAGCAACCGACCCTGTTTTACTCTTTCCCCAGTGGCTTCCATTTTGCTGACTACATCCTTATTTGAGAGTTTCAGCCTCCTTCATTCAGCACATCCCTGCTGCTGTCCTTGAAAATTTATACCCTCAGGGAGTTTCCCCCTCCTTCACATCTTTTGTCTGGTAGTCCCTCTTGTTACTCTGTTGCTCTTTTAGCTTGGGTTGGCCCACTCCTTTCTCCTTTCCCCCTTTTCTGACAGGCCGGCAGTTTCTCACACTATCAGCCCGTGTTGCCAGTGAGGAGTGGGGGCAGCTCCAGCCCCAAGTCCTGCTGTTGGCAGCACCGGAGCGAGCCTTGAGCAGCAAGGCAGCCTGCAGACGGCGAGCTGCCCTGCAGCAGTGCTGGAGAGGCTTTGGCTTTGTGGCGCTCATCACCTGTGTCCCTTCCATCACCAGGGGAGGTAGAACACACTGCTCCTCTCCCTGCCTGGTGACACGAGGCCTGGTCCCTTTGTGTCACTTGTTCTACAGGCAGGTCTATGCTGACCATCAAATGATGGAATATCCCTGCTAGTGACACACTCCTGGAGCCATTGCTGTAATGTCTTTCTGGCTGATCCACTCAGCCTTCCCAATGCACCCAATCATGCCAGATAAACCACAGTAAAAATTCTCATACATTTCCACAGGAGCCATGTTCTGTTTCACAAAACAGTAAAACTGACTTAATGAGAATTTATGCTTCAGAAGTGTAACTCTTGGACGGATCAAAGCCAGTTTGGTGTCATTGCCACCTAGCACCAACTTACTGTGTTATAATTGGGGTAAAGGAGTGCATGTGTTACTCCTTGGGGATGTGTTCACAGCTGCTTTTAGGACTTGTTATGGAAATTGGATGTTGTCCCCTGATATTAAATCCCTCAGACCTGGAAAACAGACTTTTAAATTACAACGAACATTATCTACTTATTCTGGTTACTTTGTCATCCAGATACCCAAGCCTCTGGAGTTTCTCAACCAGACTATAGTTTACTTCTTCCATTTCTACCTCTAACGTAATGATTTCACTTTCAAGTTTTGACTACTGCTTTTAGTGTCATTGTTAAAAGGAAAGAAAAAAGAAAATAAATTTTAAAAGAAGAAGAAAAGGGAAGAAAAAAGCTGATCCAGAAACCTAAGTAAAGTTGGGGGTCTGCAGGCAACAGATGGAAAACAAGTGCAGACCACTACAAACAATGTGAAAACAGGGTCAATAGGAAAATAAATGTAGCTTCCTCCATGGAAAATATATTTGCATTGACTTCATGAGCTTTGTTTAAGAGAAAAGGCAAACTTTAGGCTGCAGAGTTCTTTTTCATTTCCCTTGAAAGTTTGCTAATACAGATTTAAGGCATTTCATAACTATATAATTTAAATAAATGACAAACAAATGGAAAAAGGAATATACTGTAACTCTTCAAAGCCCCTTCTCAAGCATGTATCTATACCATATCCAGCATAATGACATCTTTGTCTGTGACTAGGCATAGTTTCCCATGGCACCTCTCTGTTACAAATAGAAAATAACAAAATAGCAAAGTGACTTGTTAATATGTCCAAAATCTAAATTTAAAAAGTAGGGTGAGATTTTACAGTGCAAAAAGTGTCTCAGGAATGTAGTTCTCCTCTTGCAAAAGTTGATTTGAAGTGTTTGATCCAGCCCCTGCTCCCTCTGGGGTTACTGTCCATGTGGCTGAACCATGACCCGTCCACTGGCAATCATTTGTGCCAACGCAATTTCACCCTTCAGTTCTGGGCGTGACACCCTCCAGGGAAGAAGTATTAACTATGGATTAATAGCAGTTAAAGAAGGTATGCCTAAGCATGCAGACTCAATATCAATTCTTTTCAGACTGGTTTAGACTGTGACCCATTTATTTTACAGGAAATGAAGCATTTGCATATAGATTTTAGTACCACGGTCACTGGGCCTAGTTTTAACTCCCAGTCTGCTTTTGTATACCGGACAAAAATGAACATGAAATTATGGCAACCTCCTCTAAATTCTCTGGTTGAAGAATTGTGTTGTGAATTGTGTCACTAATTTTCTTGTGAAAAGGTAAACCAGCAAATCATAATGTAGTCTAATATCAGGCAGATATTTGCTTTATAGTATAATAGACATATAAACAAACAAACAAAAAAACAAACACCAGAAGCCCTTGAAGCACTTGAATGTACAGCAAAAAGAAGTGAACCATTTAAGGAAAAAAAAAAAAAGGCAAGATAAGGCAAAAACCTACATTCTTTAAGGATTCCCTAATCCATCCAAGAGGTGTGTGTATCCAGAGGAGAGCAGAAGCATTAAAGATGGAAGATCAATATAAAATAGTCAGTTCTTGTGAGCAGTGATTTTGGCATTTAAAAGTTCAGGGATCGTTGGGGGGAAATTAACCTCTATGCAGTGTTCTGTAACAAGAAAATTTAAAAAAATTAGTCTGGGCACACTGCCTGAAAAATTACAAGACTATAACATTAAATATGAAAGTAAAAAGTCAAAGCAATCAGAAACACCTACATGTTTTTCCTTCACAGCAGCAACGAGAAATCACATTTTGTGAGCACGTAACTGATATAGAACATAATTCTGCAGATGCTTCCAAGAGTGTAGAAGCTGACTCATGCAAGTAAAAGCTTGCATGAGTTGTGTGTTCAGCAATGCAGGTAACAAATTCAGTGCATGATAATGAAGACTTCAAACCTGTTGGGCAGTAGAACAGGTTATTTTGGCATCCCTAACACCCATTTAATTTTGATCTGCTGCCAAGAATAGATTTACAGCAGCTCTCTGAAACTGCTGGTTGTGATACTCACATTGCTGCTACCTAAATGAGGGTAATGTCCCTTTGTTTAAAAATAGCTGAAACAATTGAAAACCACCAGCCCCAGAAGAAGTTCAGGGAAAATGGACAGTAATGCTGTCTGGGGTTTTCTAAGGGTCTGATAAAGGTGGGAGGGGTGAAAGACTGGTTTATATGGGAGGATGAACAAGAGAATAAAAGCAGAGAAATGCCCAAGGAACACTCCAAGAGTATAGCAAAGCCATTACACAGGGCTGTCCCTGGAATTTTTCTGCTACTTTCCTTTTGCATAATCTTCAGAAAAGAGATAGCAAAATAGTATGGTTGCTATGAAACTGCTTCCTGCTGTTTGGTTACTCTCTATCTACAGGATGCAAGAACAGGACGGCAGGAAAAAAAAAAAAAAA
>VXBQ01017097.1:2877146-2900593 GCA_013400175.1 Phainopepla nitens | reverse complement strand
CTGCCTTCTCCTGAGAGTGACAATCAGCCTGACAATAAGGGTAGCTGTAGGAAGATGAAAAGGTAGCATGGTGAAAGGGTGAGGCTGTTTTCAAGAAAGCAAACGTGAAGATGTTCTTATAATTTATCAGGGCGGAAACTGTAGATGCTTGCAAAAAGAAGTCCCTTGAGCATTATGATCTGAAAAAATTAAAGTAAGAGTTGATTATTTCATTGAAGGAATTAACCAATTTCCAAGTTTTTATGGAAAACAAAACTCATTCCATGGTAACACTGATTGCTGGAAAGCAGCAGCAACCCCCCAGCAATGCAGAAAAGACAAGTTGCATCATCCACTGTTAGAAAGAAAAAGAGCTTTGGTAAGACAATTCTCTCCTGCAATTACAGCCATCCCTTTTCTTCATGCAATGGTCCCCTCTCTTCCTCTTTACCTCTTTCCACTGGAGAAGAGGTGAGAAGTGTCTGATCAAGACACACAGACATAGCTCATTCACCTAAAAGGCCTCCCAAAAAAAGGGTTTTCCCAGGGATGTAATCCAAACCAGTGAAAACATGAACTTCACAGTCTACATCCACAGACGTTGGAGCACCTGTTGGTCTTTGTTACTCACGCACCAAAATCTATGGCTGGGAAGTCTCCTGAATTTTGCGGTCGGTTTGTTTCTGATAATTTATTTTGCAACCACCAAGTGGTAACTTGGTCCTTGCAGTCAGCTGCTCACTTGCTACATTAGGCTGTTGCTCCACAAACTTAGACATCTGGTGATGTCTGAGTATGAATAAAAACACACTGGAAAGTCACCTTCCCTGCAGTCTTTTGATTCTCCTTTGGAAGCAGAGCAGAGGCATACACAGCAGAGCAGGGCTGAGCAGTGAGTGCAGCAATGTTACACCAACTCAAGTTTTAGCGGTGCTCAGAGCTCCACAAATCATCAGACACACCGTACTCTGAAAGCCTGCCTAAGTACACAGCAGAAAATAAGTATTATTATTCTCATTGCAGTGATGGCAAATGGAGCCTCAGAGAGATGAAATGGCCCACCTATGGTCAGAAGAGTGATATCTTGCAAAGCTAACTCGTAAATCTAAACCATCAAATTACCAGTCTAATATCTTAATAACCAAGTCACTCTTCTATTTTTTCAAGAGTTTGTCATTGAAGCTGGTGTAGAACTGTAAAAGTTTTCTCCAATTTTTTCCAGTGTCCCTCAGTCTTTTCCAGTCAGATGCAGAGAGGCTACAGGCATCACACTATCCTGCGGGCTCGCAGATGCTGAGGAATACATCCGGTAGGATGTAGGAATACATGCAGGCAGCTGGGTGATGCAGGTAGAGCTGCGGTGATGAGAGCCCGAGACATGAGGCGTGAACTGCCGTCCTTTGCATAACAAAGGGCCCAGAGGACCGGCCACTCAAACACAGCAGGAGCCAGTGGCCCCAGACTTCCACGTGCATAGATTTTAAAGCATAAAAACTCCAAGGTTTCTTTTGTTCATGGTCCCTCCTCGAAGGCTCAATCTCGAGCTGTTATTCTGTGGTTGAGACAAGATTAAATTCTTTTAAGGATTCAGACGCCTGAAGCTCTGCTTTGGGAAACCTGCTGTGACTGTGGCGAGTGGAGGGAGTGGAGCGGAGCTCGGGAGAGCTCACTGGAGCTTCCCGCTGGGAAGGAGCCTCGGCTCCAGCTCACACTGTGACTGCCAGAGCGGCTCCTGATGGTCGGACGGGAAAGTTTCCTTAACGCAGATACGTATTTCAGTGCAAATCTAAGAGAGATGTTTAGTCCAGGCTTTCCATAGGAAGAGCAAACAAACGTTTCGACTCCACAAATTCTTCAGTAAATTCAACACCAAGTCATCTTAGGTAGAACACAACTACGTCAATAGTCAGGATGGAGCAACATAATTAAAAAAATGTGCATTTGTGATCATCCAACCACAGCCTAGAGCTCTGAGCTGAAGAGGAAGGACTCTGCCTATTGGAAATTTTATTCTACTTATTCTTTTAACTGGCTACAGTGTTTTCTATGTATCTATATAGCTACATTTGTATACTTAAAGCTCCCCATTTATAGAAGTTTAAAATCAAAAAGCTGAAAATGTAGTCAAAGCATTTCACTGTAAGTAGTTATCAAAAATAAGTAAATCAAAGATCAGGGAGATACATTTGGCACAGAGTATGAGGAAACCGTTCAGAAATTTGCTTGAAAGAGTCATACTGAAGAGCAAGTTCAGACTAGTTGGGAGAGACAGTAACAAGGAAATCATGCTCACCTTTTTCTATTCTGAATCAGAGGCCAGTGAATGATTTATCTTTTTTTTTTTTTGGAAGTGCTGTTTTCTACCCTAACTGATCCTAGCAGAAATTTCACAGCGCAAATGTTTAATGCAAAGACGAAATTGGTATAGGCACCCAGACATCACATAATTATATTCTGAGGGCTCATCCTGCTCTGACGGTAGTGGCAGAGGTCAGACTGGAAAGCAACGGTGGTTTAAAGTTGTTTGGCCTGCAAATACAAATGATGGAAAGCAATAACTGTCTACATGAAGCATGAGTGCAATTATCTGCCTACGCTGGCCTCCGTCACAGGGAAGAAGAAGAGGGGACAGGAGCAGGAGACATTCGAACCCTGTCAGGAGGGATTTCTCACGGCCCTGAACACTTCACGTTGCCAGTGTCATTCCTGTAAACATTTTGCTTCCCGCGGTTCCTCTCCTTTCAGGATGTCAATTTCGTTGTTATTGTTCTGGAGAAGCCCGGGGTGCTTTGTCCTGAGGCAGAGCAGGTTCGTGACAGAAGGGAAGGGAAGGGAAAGGAAAGGAAGGGAGCAGCCGCGCTGCCGCCCGCTTGTGGCAGAGCCTCATCTCCGGTCCTGGGCGTCCCTCTAGAGGTGAAACTGCAGCCTTGCCCCCAAATCTGCTTATCCACAGACATCCCTGCCGGGCTGGCGAACAGGCATAGGAGCGTGACTCCTGAGAAGCTGGCACGTATCCGAGCAGGTCTCACTGAGCTGCTACAAACTACCAGGCCTCGAGTGGCACCGCCGTAACCATACCCAGGAGCTGAGCACGGGCTCTGCTCGCCCCCAGCTCCTGAAACCCCAAGGCTGAGATTTTCAATATACCAAGTGAGAACGATTATGCTTAACGGGCTATTTCTTTTTGCGTATGTTCATCCCTTTCCCCTACAGCATTCATGTCTGAATAAAGGGAAAATAAAATTACTTAAAGGAGGACTGTTATGTGAATAAAGAAAATTACATTAACAGCGTATGTTGACTTTTTTATATCATCTAACCTCTTTCATTATGGTCAGGAAAAATATCCAAGTATTTCTATTAAAATATATAGATACATGTGTACATAAATAAATAAATAAGGAATATTAGATCTTTTACTTCTTTCTCACAGTGATTACATATTGATTACAATAAGCTCCTGAAGAGACGAGATAGTAACAAAAGCTCTTTGTCTGACTGCTCTGCACCAATTGACAGCATTTCACAGTCTGGATGCCCAATTTCACACACACATACACACACAAATACACTTGCCTCTGCTCTGCAATCGCACACAGTCAGTGGAGCTCTAAGCCACCAGCTTGTCACTTAGTGTTACCAATGAACTGTGCACTTCAAATCAGCAAGGCATCCAAGGGAGTTGCAAGGGATTTTTTGATTTTAGGGGAGCAGAGCTGGATCCTTGGTGAAGAGTACAGAAAAAAATATACACGTACAAACCTGGAAGCCACAGCTGACGCAAGCCCGAGACTAGTGCCTTGCACTGTGCCTACCTAGGCTGTGGCAATCTATCTGGGAGAGCAGCTACCTAGTCATAGGCTGCCTTGCTCCAAACCTGAGTCTTGGCTATCAGCACTAGTTTCTCACCACAGCCCTTCACTACATCCCAACCAATCTAAGCATTGTGGGAGACTTTCCAGGATATATGTTCGGGAGCCAGACATCCATACCAGCCTTTTTCAAACCAATACATGATTCATTATCTAGCAAAATCAAACATTTGTGCAGAGGCACCTCTAGACAAATCCATAAAAAGCCAGAAAATTCTCCAGTGCCCTTTAGCTGAAGTGACTAATCCTAATGGCACACACAAGACATCCACAAATGTAAGGCTGGTTCTGTACCTAGAATGACAGGAAATTCACTTATATATGAAAATGATCCTGAAACTAAGACTCCCATGCATTCTCAGAGTTGAAATTACTTTTGACCTGTGAACACTTAATCTTTTCTCTTTCCTTTACAAAAGCACTGTGTATATTGTAACCCGGTTTCAAGTGAGGTACTTCAAAATACTTTGCACACAAACAAACCTGACAGGCTTCCTCGCAGCATCCACCCAGCTAAGTGTTTGTCCACAGCACACAGAAGGCACCTGGCTTTTCTTTTAGACCAGGACAAGCAGTTTTAAATCACATTGCATTATCAAGAGCCTGCAAATGACGGGTAATCTGTCATAGGTTTCTATTCAGTAACTCTAAACTGAGTCTTGGAATTTAAATCTTTAAGAAGCACACAAAAAATCATGAGTCTACATCAAATTACTGCGAAGTAAAAACTGCCTGCTTTTGCTGATCTCTCCTTATTCTCTTTACAAAAGTCATTCATTACTTAGTGACTTTGGTTTCTGCATGCAACACTTTCATTTATTGGAAACTAATAGAGGTACATATTAATTTACCCAGCTACTTTCGCTAACATTCAATGCCTTCTTTTAAAATATGTGAATGGGGCTAATTCTAGATATACATCTCAAAAGGTGTATACACCTCTGCTAGTAGGAACAAACCTGCAGCAATGGATAAAGAGAGTCAGGAAGAGGACTTGGGTTTCGTTTGTTGTTTTTAATAAATTGTTTCTTTCTCCTGTTTAAACCAGGACGTTGTGTGAATACTGTGGAAAGAACAGCATCATTAGATACTATTGGAGAATTAGAAAGCAACTGGCAGTGCTAGATTTGACAGCTCCATAAACACAAAGATTACATCATCAGGAAAAGGGCCATGGCAAGTTCAGCAAATTTCAGCCCAGAACCTTCATCATTCTCAGCCAGGGTTTCATAAGTAGAAGTCACAACTACTCTCACATAAGTCCTTGTCTATGCTCTTCCTGAATACTGATTCTCAAAGTAGCCCAAATATTCTCTGAATTCCATTTGATTCATATTGCAAAAAGCCTGCAGGCAGTTACTGTGACAGTGTCTGTGACATCCATACTGAGGATGGAAGATGCACTAAAGCCACAAGTCACATTAACACAAATAGCATCCTTAGGATTTCTAAGTAACTGCTCTTTCTGTGTCAAGTGGGGACACTCTTAGTGATCTGGTAATTGATGTAGTCTCTAAACCTTTTAAATGGCATGCATACAAAACTATTCAATCTTCTGTTTTTAAAAGACTTATTTTCCTCAATTATATCATTGGTATCCCAGATAAACAGACTCTGTGAGAGAGAGCTATACTCAGATTACAGCCATTCCTACAGCTGGGAACAGGAACGGTACCAGAATTGTTTCTGCTGCATGTAGCACTGAAAGTAATAAATTATTTAGTAAAGAACTGCATAGGTCTGACAACTTAAGAAAAAAAAATCCTCAGTATCAAAACTTCATCTGACTTCAGTGGGAGCAAAACAGAACTGTTGCAGTAACAAGAATCAGTTTTTTAAATCTGGATTATGGATAGCCCTCAATTAAACCTTGGTGATGATATGCTTATGACACATTTAAATTATGCTAATATAGCCTTTGAATGTTTTATCAATTCCACTGAGCAGCCTGGCTGTTTCCCAGCTGGTTGGAAGCAGGTCAAAGTTAGGCAATGCTTCCAGGGCAGGCTCCTGCCAGACATGAGTAATTACCCTGGAATCTTACTCCTGAGAACACTTTCTAAATGATGTGGAAAATAGCTCATATTAAACTGCATTTTCCAAATTGACATTTTCTCTCCTTACCAGGCACTTAGCTAAGTAGTTCAGGTGTTCATAGGAAAACCCTGACTATAATTGTACCATTTATTCCTCTGTTTCAGAAAGTAGCTAAAAACAGGAAGGCAAGACAAATGCTGTGTTCCTCTACAATGCTGCTCCGCTCATTTAGCTGGTCCTCCTGATACAGCTAAATAAAAGTTATGATTCTATGATAATTTTTTCCACTATAAAATTAATCTTGATACATTTATATAGATTTGTGTTGCTAATCCAAATTTGAATGTGGTTGAAAACAGATGCATGCACTGCATCTGTTTTCAACATCCATATATCCACTTTGCCTACCTAGTGGAGATTTTTCTGATCATATGTGGCTGGCTTGCTCCCTCATTTTCTCGGCCTAAAGTATGTCTTAAGAAGCAAAATGTACATTACCATTTTTAAATTTTACATCATGACCTCAGTGGTTTCATGAGAAACACAAAATCCCAGTCAGAGGGAATGAGGACAGTGAAATAATGTTTCTCATGTTGCAGCTATGCTGAAGAGCTCTGTCAATTCACTTTGTGTTCTGCAACCTCAAGAGTGTTTCACTGCTTGCCCTCATTAAAGTACAGACCATTCATCAGTCAAAAATGTATACTGTGGCTTTGGAAAGTACTCACAAACCTCTAGAGAAAGGCCATGAAGTAATATTCAATATGACCTAATCTGAACTCAGAAGCAAACCCAGTAGATTCTTTTATTACTTCTCCTGTGTTTTTTCTTTGAATTCAGTTAATCTGGATAAAAGATCCACAAAGTTGATCAATAAGGATGCAATTTTATCTTTTTAAAATAATTTCAGTTTTCAACCTCCTCCGTTGATTGTAAAAAAAAAAATCTAAGCCGTCATTGTCTTTCTACATCCTGTAACTACATTAATAGTTGCTCTATCCCATGTACTTTGCCATGTCATGTTATTAATTTGATTTCAATTTAGCATTAAGTTGAGCATGATTTGAGGGATTATTTGCATCCAGCGATTGTATGGCACAAGTGTCACTCAGTTACTGGGGCCACAGCTAACTAACAATTTTTACAGAACAAAGTAGTGAAACTCAAATATCCAGGATGCAAATGTTCTTATCCATAGCTAAGACCAGGCTTCCACAGGCACTACCACAGATCTATGGCTCTTGGATCAGTCAGCAGCAGAAATCTGAACAATAGAAGGATCTACACAGATCACATTTAGATGTGATAGAAATAGTAAGAATAAAATTACAGAGCTTTATATTTTTACATGAACTTTCAGGGTCAGTCAGATGATTCCTGTTCCTGTATAATGTGTTGCACTAAGAGACAACTGTTGACATAAACAGCACAAGAATAACCCAATAAGTGTTTTAAACAAAGCTGATCTATCAGAGAAATTTAATGCCAGATCAAAGTTTTGGGTTTCTGCAGCAGCACATTTTTAAACTACTTGTACAAATTCAAAAGTTGAACTTAATATTTTGATAAATCCTCACCCAAATTGGTTCTAGCATCTGACTCCATGTCTGCAGCATTATACCTCTGATTTTCATAAGTAATATGTGTGGGGTTTTAAATTTCACTTCTAGTTTATCACCACGGAAGTGCTTATCTGAAACCTTAAATAAACATCATTAGGCAGTAAAACCTAAAGGTTGGAAAAGTCAGTCTAATCTGACATGCTTTTTTTTTCTCCACATTTAGCTCCTGTGATCTAAGAGACATGTTGATCCAGCAGTGAATACCTGAAGCTGTTTGAACCACCAACTTTTCCATGGTGACCCCAACCAAGCACAATATCAGTGTCTGAGCATTGCTTTGAATATCAGGCTCTGGGGATTTACCAGTTCATGGTCAATCCTATTAATCATGTGTTTCTGCTCTTCTCCAACTGCATTCCACCATATCCCCCCACCTCAATCATCTGTAGTCACATATTTACACCAACACCACTGAGGTGCATTTCCCTTCACCTTCTGCAGTCCAGAGCTCCTGCTGCCTTACAACATCATGGAGACACAAAAGGCCAGTTTTGAGCAGTTAACACACTAACGAGTGCTCAGGATAACTTTAAAAAGCACTCTTTACGTTCATGAAACCTCTAAAGGAAGATCAGAACTCAGTTCAATTCAATTCTGATGGTTATTTACAAAAAACAACATGAACCAACAATAATACCACTTGGCTTTTACAGCTAAGTAACATGGTAAATTACAAACTGCAGATGTAGTGTCAAATGGCAAACTCCAAAGAATTCTACATTTTCATGCAAAGAGTAATTTACAAATTACTCTCAAAAACAAACATCCACAAAACAAACACCCAGCAGTATCAATCAGCTTATTTCTCACAAGCAATACCTACTTTAATCACAGTCACATACCAGGCAAAGTAATGATTCCAAGACAAAGATTGACTTTTACCATCTGTTTTGAAATTGTTGGGCCACTACTTAAAGAAAAAACACAAGCTGGCATTTCATAAGACTGAGTCTATTAGTGAGAAGAGAAACATTAAGTGCTAGTTTGTTTTCTTGCCAAAGAGAATCTTGTGCAAATTGAAGATATGGTAGTGTATGAGTGTTTCACAGATATTGTTTATTTACCATATTGACATCTCTAATTTCAGTCTGAGATTCATATCATTTTTTCATATGCAATGTTTTGCCTTCAAAATGCTAAGCAAACATTACTCCATTTTGCAAGCAGCACAAAAGAGACAGTTCTTACACACTGTCCTTTCAAGTAATTCTGAATGGGACAGGAAAATGAATATATGAGTTCCTTTGAAATTCTGCACACAGCAATGTGCAAAGCAACTAAACAGAGCTCACAGATGCACACTGACTCCTGACAGCACTTTTCCCCCAACTCTGAGATTGATTAAAGCACAAAATGAGCAATGCCCCACCAGTTCCTCCCACCTCTTACACAGCAGTTGTGGAAATAGGTTCTGTTCTAATCTTAATACTGTCTGTTATTATCAGAGAACCAATCAGTGCTGACTAATTTCAACAGAAAAAAACACTTCCTACCAAACCCTTCCTCCCACGGGTTGTTAAATACTTGTTCAAGTCAAGGCATTGCTTTTCTGCACATGCTCAAACACATGTCCCAAACAGAGTCCAATTCAAAATGGGGGTCACAATTTCAGATGCAAGTACCACTGAAAACGAGCTGTGAAACCAAACATTTTAGGTTCATTTTACCCTTCCATCCAGAGATCTTTTCAAATGGATTGATGATTTAACATACTTGTCAAACCAGTTATCACAGTGCTTTTAGCAATATCCAAATGGAAGTATCTTTCTGCCTATTAATAATGGCAGTGGGTGTAATGAGTCACAGTTCAGTGAGTGAAAATAGAGACTACTGACTCATGTCTATTAAAACATGTCTTGACTAGATGTGTTGTGAGTAGGTTATTACATACCAAGTAACATGAGGATATGAGGAAGCAGAAGTGAAGGTCTGCTTGTCCATAAACCTCAAGAAAGGTACATCCACACTATCTAGATATGACATTGTTAATCAGCTACTTCAACACGTGACCATGCGCCTGACAGTAAAATGTGTCCCAAACATATAAAAATGTCAAACTCTTTCAGCACAGTGAGATGCTAAGATTACATTAGGAGCCCCTGGGGTCTGGCTGTCAGAAGCAGAATTGGCCACATGCATCGGACACTGATGCAGAACGAGATCCTAAATCTCATTGTCATCTATGATCATGTTGGGAATCACTACTCCTACTTACTGCAGCCCCAAGCCAGAGGCTCATCCCTAACAACACAACCGATGAAGGTGTAATACTTCTGAATTAAGGAGCACAACACTTTGAACACACGTAAACCCTGTGGGATTTGGCAGGATTTACCCCAGCCCCAAATCTGCTGAAATTTACCATTCTTCATATTTGGCCAGGTTTTTTTTGTTTATTTGCTTCGTGGACACAGAGTAAACCATGCTGTGACCCTGGCAAACATCCTGGAGGGAGCACAACCTAGACCAGCCAGCACTGCAGGGAAGCTGAAGGCTCCTACAGCAGCAAGATGAACAAGAGTCAACAATATGGTCTGGCACTGAAGAAGGCCGACAGCATTTGGCCTGTGTTAACACAGCTATGGCAAAAGAAGCAAAAGAAGTTATTTTTACTATTTACTTATCACTTGTTGAACTGTATCTAGAATACTGCATCCAGTTTTGGGACACCCTCCTCCTTCCAGTACAACAAAGACATTGACCAACTGAGTAAATCCATCAGAGTCACCAAGATGGTTAGAGACTGGAGCTCTTGCCCTTTGAAGAGAAGCTGAGTGATCTGGGCTTGTTCAGCCCAGAAAAGAAACAGCTCCAGAACTACTTTGGAGTAGCCTTCCCTAACCTGAAAATAAGTGCTGTGCTCTTCACATCTCTGCCATACCTCTGTGCATGAAAATCCCAACAGATGAACAGACAACAATCATTTTAGTTACTTTCACTAGGCAATTGGCTGTTCATTAGGAAGAAACTGGAAGTGTGAAGTTTTCCACTTGTGCTGGTACCAAATGGAACTCCACTAGTTAAGTACTTGATCAAGAAGCACCACAAAGATAAATGCCCCTGTCCCATGTCTGGAGGCAGTTCTCCCCCTGGGCCACCCCTAGCAGACAAAAGCATTAATTTTGTGGTGCTCTGCCTGGGCTGGCTCCTAATTTGGCAGCCCTAGATAGGATATTACAAAAATAAATTCTGTGATGGACCTTAAGTTTGAAATGAAAAAGAATAGGCCAGTTTACCCTATTTAAATTCTGTAGATATAAGTAAATCAAAACATTTGACAAGAACAACTGCGTATTCCTAACTGCTCTCCCTCCACCCCTGAGCTAACTGCACGACAAATAACTTTTACTAAATTCCAGTCAAATGAACTGAAGCAGTCCAAGCAGGAAGTACATTTGCTTTAGATGCAAAATTCCTCCCATCTTTTTAGTTACTGACAACCATGAGTGCGACTTACAGAAAAGAACAACCCCCAGAACAACTTATATCCACCAACACCCTTCCACTGATGTGAATGTTTCCTTCCTCCAACATATTATCAAAAATATATACATTTATCCTAATGCCAAATAAAACATTCATGGGTGCACATTTTTATAATAGCTTTCCAGAGGATGGGAAAATACTTAAAGCCAAATTGTTCATTAAAATGCTCCATGAAAAGCATGTATTGCTCAGGCCTGAGCATTCTCAGATGTTTTGTGTATTAATAGCCATATTAACAACAAAAGTCAACAGTTCCAAAGGATATTTACCAGCTCAGACCAAATCTATTAATCACATTTTAGTAGCTATTCTGGAAATTCAAATCCCCTGACAACTTTGAAAATCCTACCCACAGAGTACTTCTAGCATTCAATACAAGATTTACGAATACAACCCCAGAGTATTTTCTGCAGGAGACTTCCTTCATGAATCCTCCTGAAGTGTTAAGACTTTTTACCAACATGGCACATTTCATCTACCATCATGCTGCAAAAGAGCTCTGTGAGCAATTACAGTCCTGTCTTCAGGGTGATTCATTCCCTTTAATTAAATGCCCTTGAAATACTACTGCTACGAATGTCATCAGATGCAGCCTTTGTTTGAAAATAAGATCAAGAAGGACAGAACAAAAGCAGAGCTAACTCTCAGCCCCAAGAAACACAGGAACTAAGTCTGGACTTTTTTTTTTTTTTTAATAACTCTCAGTTCTACAAAACTGAGATTCGCTTACATTTTGATTCCAAAAACTAAGTACTTCAGAAGTGCCTTTTAAGGAATTACCATGTCTTTATTCAGATGGGAATGACCAAGGAGCAACAAAACAAAAGCAAGAACCAATAAACAAAACCCACAATTAACATAGCAATTCAGCCATTATTTAAATGTTTCCTTCAGTGCTATGTCACCCCAGAATTTAGCTTCCATCCTGGGTGCTGACTGTGTGTTGATTCATCTCATTCTGCCAGTCAAGATAAATCCAAACTTCAGAGGCGTATCTTATGACAAAGGGCACAGAAGCAGAACAGTAACTTGTTCTCTGTGCCTGACGTTCCATTAAAACTAAGAACAGTACACCAGAAACAGATCCTTTTATACTGGGAGGGGTAAGCGGGTTCTAATGTGGTTTGGAGGATCAGAGCATTTGCTGTACTTGGCAATTACTTACAAGTTCTTAATTTGTATTTTAAAAGTCACATTTCTTTTTTCACAGGCCAAGAAGAACCATCAGAAGAAAACTAGGGGAGGAAAAAGCAGCTTATACACATAAATACATGCATCAACTCCTGAGATACAGATCTAACCTCCCAGTAACTACAGAGAGAAGCCAGCTCACCCACCACGTCTGAGACCGTGTTAGGACTATAACCTGTGAATTACAGGTCCATAAATTTTAAGACTTCTGCAGCATCCTCTTCAGAAGATTCCACAAAAATGTTACAGAGATTTTAGTCCAGATTTCACAGGTTACATTCTAGCCTATTTTGGATGTAGTTCAGGGTAATAATTTTTCTTGGTGAGTTCCAAGAATAACGGTATTTCTTGCTACTTGGCACCTTTTCAAAGTACAGACAGCAGCTTTCCCAGGCAATTTCATCCCCCCCCAGACACACATATTTGTTTAGGTGATCCAGGATCATTTACAGAAAGAGGATACCGATTTCAAAACGGTTCCCATAACATTTAATTCTGCTGTTTTCTCAGGTTCTATATACTACACATGCTTCATGCTTTCAGTTTCTTGCTAAGAAAAATGTACCTACTGCCACTAAAAGTCATGTTTAATAAGCTCTGTTTATTCTAAGGACTCACTGAGCTGGTTTCTGTTCTATCCTGACTTACATAGAGAGGACTAAGGTAAGAATACTTAAAGAACTGTACACAGCCTTGACCATTAAAAGTAGATGAAATCTGAACTGGCTAAAAAACCTCCCCTGGTTAGGAGGTTAGGGATTATAATCCATTGGATTGATTACAAGGCATGCAGAGAAGCTGTATCAACCTATCTTCATTAGTCGTGCTACTCCCATTCCCATTCAAACCTCAAAACTGCAATCTTGCAAACTCTGAACTCTGAAAACAATCAGCCTCAGTTTGGCACTCCAATAATATTCTCAAATCTTCCAGCTGGGACTAAGGCATAAACTGAGGTCATAGAATACCAAGTTGGAAGGGGAGCTCAAGCATCATCTCGTCCAAACCTCCTTGGCAAAAGTAAAATGTCCCGACACCCTATCCCACTGAATCTTAAGAGAGTCAAACGCTGGGGAATTCACCACTTCCCTGAGGAGATTATTCCAATGGCTGATGGTTAACAGCTGATAGGATGTAAGCTTCCTGCAGATAACCAGCCTGTACTTAAGTGCTCTGGCTTTTTCAATAGGATGATTTTCTGAATGTCTCCAAGATTAGAAAAATGCATGCCAGGAGCAATCCTGACCTTGGGCAGGATGATGAAGCTCTTTCCAAACCTATGTTTTCATTGCATGAAAAGTAGACAAATACAACTGTTCACAAGACAACAACTCAACAGAGATTGTAATGGGAAAAAGAATCTGAAATAGGGAGTTCCACAGCTCAGTCCACAGTGGCAAATAACAATGACATTATTGGTTTTCTCTATTATATATAAATTAAATAGTTCTCAGAGTACATAGCCCTATGAGGATGGTATTTCCTATCCACGTCAATCAAGCATATCTTAGAAAAAAGCCAGGAAGCACCAGTACTTTTTTCCCCTGCTTAACAGCACCAAACTAATCCACAGAGTGTTTAAAAGCTCTAGGGGGAGGCAGCACAGCTAATAGCAATAACAGAAGGAACATCACTCCCCTGTTTGGGCCCATTTTAACAGGTTTTGGCATGTTGGTGTTTATTAGCCTTCCCTTCATGTAGGCAACACATTTTTGAAGGCAATAAAGATGTTTTAAAAGACACTGTCTCCATTCGGAATCTGTTTTTGAGACTCATCCTTGAAACATACAGTTTGGTATTACCTTTCTTCAGAGATAAACAATTTAAAAACAATATATCTGCAAATATAAAAATTAACTTGAGCATGCATTTGCCTATAAAATAATGTACAGAAATGAGACAAAAAGCCATTGGACCAGGAAAATATGGATTTGTCAGTAGTCCATAGATCTCAGGTAGCTAATCTAAATACTTAAATTATTTTTGTAGTTATGCACCAAAAAAATACTCCTGTTGTATTTTTTCCTTCAGAAAACTATGCAGCATTTTATAACAACATCTGTCATAAATGGAAACTGTCCAAAAATGTGTCCTCAAAAACAAAAGCTTCCACCTATGAGCACACCTCCTCAGATGAAAGAGACCACTGTAGTTTATAGGATTACCTATTAGACACACAGGAACAGGCATCTACAGTTCCCACTACAGAGTCATTAAACTGGTTATGTCAAAAAGTTGGTTTCTATTTTCTTAATTAAAAGGAAAAAATCATGTCTGAGCAAAGGTAGAAACAAAAAATTAAATATACTCCCTCAACAAAAATTGCACCTAAAGCGTTTCTTCTTCATCAGTTTGCATCACCTGTTGTACCAGGTTTTATATTCTCGTTAACTAGTTGTTCCAATATTTATACATTCAAATACGTAAAGGACTATGAAGCACTAAGTTTTATTTCGTAAGGTGTCCGTAGACAGCAGAAAGCACCAAGGAAAAGGCTCTGTGCTAAACCAGGGCCACGAGCGGGAGCTCTCGGTCACCAGCAGCCAGGACACGGGACCCCTGGCGCAGGTGAGCGGCAGCGGCTATTGAAAGGGAGGATGCATGCTCCTGCAAACCTTCTCCCGGGATTTAACCAGCAGGGAGCCAAATCAACCCAATCCCGGAGCCTCGAAGCTCGGAGGAGGCGTGTGCGCCCCGCACTGCTGCCGGCACAACGCGCCCGCAGGGCAAGAGCTGAGCGGGGCGCTGCCACCGCCACGTGCTGAAACCCCACAGCTGAGCCCAACGGGGAGAAAGAGCCGGGGGAAATGAGGGAATGAGGAATAAGAGGAGAGAAAACAATAAAAGAAGAAAGGCGCTACGCGGAGCTCACGAGGGACCCGGCTCCCCGGGACCCGGCTCCCCCCGAGCGCCACAGGCCGCCGCCTCCGGCCCCCGACCGCCGCGCGCTAATTGGCGGCCGGGTCGCGCTGTAAGGCGGCCGGCGATTGGCGGCCGTGGAGGCCGCGCTGTAAGGCGGCCGGCGATTGGCGGGCGGGCGGGCGCGTGCGGGCGCTGNCGGGGGCGAGGCAGAAAGGGGCGAGGGTGGCGCTGCCCGTTCCGCCCTCAGCGAGTGCCGCTTCCTCCCCGGTGCCCGGGCCTGGGTGCCGCGCCGCGCCGCCGATGGAGCTGGAGGCGCAGTGGTGGACAGGACAGCTGGCGGCCGATATCCACCAGGCGCTTCGGTACAAGGTAGCCCGGGGGAAGCCGGGCTGGGGGGCGGCCTCGGCCCCTTTGTGCGGCTCCGGCCGTCGGAGCCGCCGCGGGGGCAGCGGGCGGAGGGCGCGTGTGGGGCGGCCCCGTTCGGCCGCCGGGGCTCGGCGGAGCTGGATTTTGTGAACTCGAACTCGCCGTGTCCGCCCTCCGTGGGCGCTGGTGCCGTCTGTCCGCGGCCGTGACAGCTGATCCGAGCGGCCGGACCGTGCCCCGCTGCTCTGGAGACGGGAAGGGCGCGCGGGGCGCCCGGCGCTGCTCGTGAGACGTTTGCGTGGGTCCGGGTTTAAACTCGGCAGAAAGCATTGTGGTGTTATTGGAACAAAAAAACCCGACCAACCAACCGAAAACGCAGTGAAAGAAACGCTGGGTGCATTAAGAATAGTAGAGGGTTTAGGCAATTGCTTAGAAGTTGCTTCGACTATCTCGGAGTTGTTCTTCGGGACTATTTTCATAAGGCACATCTTAACAACCGGGCTGAAAATCAGTTTACAGGGACTGAACCTACTAGAAACGTGCTTTTGTTGCCTGATGATAGTCGCTGAGCGGGTTTCTTTTCCCGGAGTCGTAACTACTTTAGTCTTTTCCGGTGATGGAGGGAATTAAGGGAAGGCCAGGATGGTTTATTTGCTACCAAAGTTACCTTTACTAAAACCAAGTTAGTGCTGTGAGAGGTGAATTATAAAGCTTAGTGGGTGGGAAGTTTGTTTGTGGGGTTTTGTTTCACTTCCATTGCACGTTTCAGAACTTTGAATTTACATTAAAACTTTGAAAAATTTGTGTGACTTCATTCCAACTTGATGTCATTAAGTTAAATTAGTCAAGTTAATTTTCGCTGGAAATGTAATTGTACTCAAAATCCTACTTGGAACACAGCGTGTGGGTGCACAGTCTATCTCATAAATTTATTCATAATAACGGAGGACAGCACTGCTGTTCTGCTGCATACAAGAGGAGGTAGTGGCTACTAGGCAGGAGCCTGGAGGGGATTTTTTTTTCTACCAGTCCAAATTTTGAGTTCAAAATAGATCATGGCACAGATTTTCTCAAATGTGGTGTTTCTAGGACCTTTGTTTTGAGGGGTGCTCTCCCCAAGTCTGAGACCGTGTGAGCATAACTGCCTTAGAGCACACTGTAATCAGTGCCAGTGTGACATCAGTCAGCTCGGGTCAGTGTTTTAACCTACACGTGAGGCGAATGTTGGTTCATGCACACCCCATTCCTCTTCCTAAGGTTCAGCTGGCTGTTAGTGGTCTTTTCCTGGAAGCATCAGCAGGAGATTGGGCAGCTCTAGAACATGCAAACACTGAAGTACAAAGTCTGGTTGCTCAGATTGAGCTGTAGCAAGAGAGGGCTTGAGTTAAGCTATCGAACTTTGCATTGAAGCAGCTGAGGAGTACTTGCATGCCCTTGCTAAACAGCCTTTGCAGCAGAGGTAACGCAACAGACATGGTAAAAGCTGAAGTCACTCTGGCTGATGGCCCAAATGAAAGATGTTAAGTATTAAGTTGTTAATGTTGTGCAGAAACACAGTATTTTTTAGTTGTTCTGTAATACAACAAATAGATTTTGTTAGCTGAAAAGGGATTCTTAAATGATGGGAACAGAAGGAAGAAGGGAGAAATCCTTTGAAACTTCTGTTATAAATATTAAAATATCTGCTATATTAATCTGATACCACTTCAAACTAAATGATGGTTTTAATAAAATTACCTGCTGCTGTCCATGTAGGAGCTGAAGCTGCCCTCGTACAAAGGCCAGTCTCCCCAGTTACACCTGAGAAGATACTTTGCAGACCTGATTGCCATTGTGAGCAACAGGTTCAGACTCTGTCCTGCTGCGCGACACCTGGCTGTGTATCTGCTGGACCTCTTCATGGACCGCTATGACATATCCACACAGCAACTGCACGTGGTTGCTCTTTCCTGTTTACTTCTAGCAAGTAAGTATGTGGCACCAAACTTTAACTAGACTAATAGATTCTGCTGCCAAATGCAAGACGTGTCTTGGTGGGATAGAGCAGTTGAGGGAAACAAACTGGTGATGAGCAGTGCATATCAGTTTGGTCCAACTGGTAGAGCATTTCTTTAGACTTGTTTTGATTTCTCTTGGCACCTGATGAAACTGAGGGTGGGGAAAAAACAAACTGTGATTAAAAACTAAAAAATTATACTAATGTGAACTTTAAGTCCTATGTCGTAGGAACAGAAAGACTGTCTTTCTAGGGGTATCTCAAAATAGGTACGTCCTGTGCTGAAAATTAGAAATTTGCATTTCTGTGATAAAGAAAGAAATTAAATAAACCATGTGTAGACTGCACTGCATTCTGCTGATGGTGCTGTGTAGCTCTAGAATACTCCAGATTTTGTAAGTGGCAATGTTATTTTAGCAAGCTTAGGCTAACATAAATCCTCTGTTGTCATGTATAAAATGTAATACAGGTACAATACATTGGCAAATACACAGTACTCTGAAGACAGAATTAATTACAAACATTCATTATGAATAGTGCTGCTTGTATTGACTTCAGCTAGATTCTTGTGGTGTGTATCCAGCTTTCAACATTTGTGGACCCCTTTTCAATATCTCTGAAAAAATACGGATGTCGTTTGCTGGGAAACCTGCTGGCACTTGCTCTTAAACCAATAGATTGAGAGAAACTGGTCCTGGCAGTAGAACTAAATGTTGTTCAGTTTCTGCTTATCTGTTTCTCTATTCTCATTTTCTCTCAAAGTGAACATAAGCACTCTAGGCCCTCTTTGCTACAAACCTGGAGTGCAGTGGTGTGGGACAGTTTTCATCTTTTCGCTGCATCTCGTGTCCACCAATACACCTATTCAGCAGAGCAGTTACACCAGAAAAGGGTTATTTCAGATTCTTCTGAGGGTAGGCTTTGACTAGGCGCCACCAGCCAGTAATCTTCTCTTGGCAGAGGATGTTGTGCTGAGTATGAAAACGTTGCCTCAGAAACCACTGTAATCCATTTAGGAAAATGGATTGACTTTGAACTAATGCCGGATTTTCAAATTAAATTCATGTTCTGAAGAGAATTTGTTTTGTTTTTAACAAACTTCTGCCATTGTTCATGGCAAGCTGCAAGTAGAGATCTGAAAGCCTGGAGTGCTTGCTCCTCTGAGAACCAGTGTATAGGCTGGTTCTGAGAGAAGCAAAATGCTGTCTTAAACTTTTGCCCTGTGTGGCTTAAACAAGCAGTTTAATCAGTGGTGTAATAAGTTATGACACTGTGATATATCTGATAACATTAAAGAAGTAATAAGAGAAATTATTATGGGACTCCTGAAGTTTTTATTTCTGTAATTACTGGAGTATGGGAAACAAAAATGAACAGACTGGTACTGGTATTGGATTAAATCCTATATTAACTTACCTCCACTGTTGCAAAAAGTAAATGTTCAGTCCTGCATAACTCAAAGAACATGCATTTGCAACCTATCGTGTAGTCCTGAATAGAGAGCGTAAGATGGAAAGAATTTGCAATGAAATTGAAATAGCACAACCATATGGCAAACTGTATGGAAATGTGACACTTGTTTCTCTTATTAATGGGTTTTCTACATACACTATTTTGCTTTAGGCTAAAAACATACAGGCCTGACAAGTTAAAAGTACACGGAAGGTTGCAACAGTGTATGTGGCAGAGGGGGTTTTCAGATGCACGTTGCTGAAACCCACTTGTTTGCCAGATCTCAAATATAAAACTGCACCTACCATAGCAGGCATTAAAAGCAGCCAGGTTGGCTGGAGCTCAAGCTATGCTCTAATGAGTTTTAGATGCAAAAAGGGTGTGCAGGGGCGGGAGGGTGATTAAAGCCAAATGCTCCTGTGGTGTTTTTGCCAAGTCACATCAAAGTGGTATTTCATTGATGATGGGGACACTTTATACAATAATTTGGTGACAAAAACTTGCATATGCCGTGTCAGTGATGTACTAATATTCTGCTCTTGGCAGCTGGCTTCTGTCTGCCGGCATGGGAAAACCAACAGGGAACATGGCATTGCACAGTATCCTACACACTGTTTGACATTATCTGCTGAAATTTAGCCCATTTTAGTACATACCCCTTTTTGTCTCTAATGACACAGTCCACTTGAGCTTTGCATCTGCAGGAAAGTCTCAAGCTTGTTTGATGTAGTAGAATTGAAATATGATCAACAAGACATTAGCTGCAATCCATTTTATAGTTCATTTGTGCTGAACCTTTTTTTTCCTTCCTCTTTCTGTTCACCTGAAGGTAAATTTGAAGAAAAGGAAGACAGTGTTCCCAAACTTGAACAGTTGAACAGCTTGGGTTGTATGACTAACATGAATTTGGTACTAACAAAACAGAATTTGCTTCATATGGAGTTGTTGTTGCTAGAAACATTTCAGTGGAATTTGTGCCTCCCAACTGCTGCTCATTTCATCGACTATTATCTTTCTATTGCTGTCCATGAGACTGATCTTCATGATGGCTGGCCAATGGTTTGCTTAGAGAAGACTAAGTTATATATGGCAAAATATGCTGATTACTTTCTGGAAGTGTCATTGCAAGGTGAGTTAGAGATTTCAGATAATGACTTCTTTGTTGTCTTGACAGACAGTGTCAAACTTAAATGATTGTTTTTTTTCTCATTCCTTCTTTCTAGATCATGAATTTTTAAATTATGCTCCTTCTTTAGTTGCTACTGCATGTGTAGCTTCTTCAAGAATTATCTTGCGTCTCTCACCCACGTGGCCTACGCGGCTGCATCACCTGACTGCCTACTCCTGGGACTTCCTGGTGCCGTGTATTGAGCGACTCTTAATGTGAGTTAACACCACTGGCTTTTTTAAAGCCCATTTCTGCCTCTGTTGTTATGCTTAATTGCTGCCAACAGTGCAATTACGTTCCTTTATAAATTTCCGTTCCTCTGTTCTAAAAATACTTATGTATTAGGGAACACAAGTTTGGTAGATACATATTATTAGGCAGTAAGTGGTCTTGCTCTTTCCAAAAGAGAATGTTATCAGATCTAATCTCTTTTCTGATCTTTCAACAAATAAACTTCTGCCTTCTCAACATCTGGGATGCTTTGAGCATCTTCAGTAGCTTGTTCCCAATCTCTTTAGTCTGCTCTGAGAGTAAAGAGATAGTGAAGAGTACCAAAGTCATAGGAACTTTTCTAGAGAAGACTGTATGCCTTGGAAGTTCAAGGCATGCTCCAAAGACATAATGGATCAAACGTGCAGGCTGTTTGAGTGGCCAGCTTTGGCGGGAGGAAATGACTCCTGTGAGGAGTTTGTATCTATTTTTGCTGTATCCATTTCTGCATTACAGCTGACATGAGAGATGAATGCCAAGTGAACCTTCCTGCTTTCCCTCTACAGAAATTTGCTCCTAGCCAAGTCTAACATAGTTGTGATTGGAAGAAGCACAGCTGTATCTGGAAGAACCACATCAGCCTTAGAAATGTGACAGTATCACCCTTGATGGCCTCTGTTGGCTTCACTCATGTGTATAATGAACAGAGTAGGGCCCAAAGCATGCAATTGCTGTTGCAGAAGTGTTTTCAGTATAGCTCTGGACCAGACGGAGGGCACCTTCAAAGAGTTAGGAATGAAATGTGTAGGTGGCATCTGCTTAACCTCAGCACAGAATTGAGAAAGAGAGTGTGTCTAGATACATTTCAGACAGTTGTGAATCAAAGGGAATTCAGATGAGCCATACTGGATAGGCTAGAAAAAAGGTGAGAGGAAGGAAAAAAAAAGTGGTTTTGCTCTCCAGAACAGATCCAATATGAATATGCATACAATCTTTAAGTACTGTAATGTAGCTAATACAAGCCTTTCTGGTGTCGTGTCTTTAGAAACCTTGTGCTCTGTTTAATTTAAATGAGGTAGAAGCAGCAATTTCAGGTTCTGGTAATCTGTCACTTTATTCCACTACTAAAGTACAGTAGCAAACTATATTGCACTGTAATTCTAGATCCCGCTTTATTACATGTATTGTACTTGGCTTTTATCTGTGGGGTTCTTTTATTGCTATACAATGAAGTGAAATGCCAAAAAGAGAGACTGTACCCTAACCAAATTTTGAAACCTTAGGTGACTGTAAAGGGTAGCTAAAACTTTTTTTTTAAGCTTTGGAAGCTGTCAGATATTTGCACCATTTTTTAGAGTGCTCTTAAACATTAACTCAAAAGAGTTTAAATTATATAAATAACTATTTTGATGCATTTTGTCTTTTCAATTTGTTATAGTGCGCATGATAACGACGTGAAGGAAGCAAACAAGCAGAAAGGGCAGCAGACTCAGTCTGCCCAACACGCTGTGTTTCAGCCCCCTGCTCCAAGTGCCCAGCAGGCCAGTGCTCAGCAGCACGTACCACAGTATCTGCAGGCTCATCAGCCTTCCTTACAGTACCACCACCCAGCAGCACAGCAGCAAAGCTGCCAGCAGATTCACACAGCCTCTTACCCGCTCCAGACTTGCCCTGCTGCCTTACAGACCAGCGCTCAGGCCCGAGGCCACGTCCAGAGCGGCGCTGCCATGTCGCTGGCGGTGCCTCTGGAAGTGAAGCCATGTCTAAGTGTCTCCTACAACCGGACGTACCAAGTGAATGGACGATATTCCTGTATTACTCCCTGCTTTGAGAGGTGATAAGTACAGAATGGTTTTGTGCTTGTTTGTTTGGGGTGGAGAGTTGTGTGGAAAGTTGTTTCAATTTTTGTTAAACCTCAAAAAAGTTTGAGGGCAAAAAATTGAATAAAAAAAGGTGTCTTCCCAGAAAAAAAAAAGGCAACTGGATTGGCTGCTGGTACCACAGCTCAAGTAACAGCCTGCAAAAAGTTAGCACACAGACCATCCTCTGAAAAAGAATCTGTATGCTTGGGGATAATACGTTCTTACTCTGACACTCAGAATATTCTGCTTCTATTGTGTGTCTGTGAAATACTACTCAAAAGAAGAACAGCTGTGGACTAACTACAGACTTTTCTTTTAATGAAGGAGATATGCAGTATTATTTTGAAGACATTCATGTCATCCCACCGTACAGTATTAACACTTACTTTATCCTTAGTGAAACTTAAGAATCCACTGAACGCCAGACTTCTACAGGTACATGGAGATCACAGGAAGAAACAAATCTCATGTGGCTAACTCCATATTCTTGCCCCTTTTTCACCACTTGTGTTGGTTATTTGCTTTAGCCTAATGCACATGAGTTAACTGCTATTTTGGCTAGGTTTTTAAGTTTTGTACTTTACAGGACAGACAATATATTTTTGCCTCTTTTATCCTCCCTATCTTTTTTGTGTTTAAAATAACTCTTCTTTCATACTAACTCAGGGACTTTTCTACTCATTATTCTGTGCTGCTGGTTTGTACACTAATTGGGTATAACTCGGGGAAGGAAGGCAGAGAGGGAAGACACTACAGCAAGTGGAGTGGCTTTTCTTCAGGGCATCTATGCAGAGTACCAAAGGGATATGTTAGTGTTCACAGCATGTAGATGTGAACTACTGCCCAGCAGTGTGATTATTGAAGAAAAGAGAGTTTCAGCTGAACTTGTACTGTACCAGAACCACTACAGTGGCTGTGATTCCTCTGTGTATACACACACAAACATTATTAACCAACAGAAAGCACCCTCCTGTTGTACTGACAGTATCATCCCTACAGAAAAAGTACAGTTAAATGCTGACAGAAATCCAGTTCTGCCAGGCTTACAGTGGAGGGAAATTCTCAGGTAATAAAGGGGCAACTTTTTCTTCTACTATTTGGGAGTTCCAGAAGAAGATATAGAGATTTGCTCTTCCAAGTGGGTGGATCAAAAATATTTTGCAGAGGGAACTGCTTCATCACAAGTAAGGTGCTAATTATATAACTTCATGGAATTACACTGTCTCCTGTGGAGTGGATAGTCTGAGGGTAGAAAGCTTCATCCACCTCTTGGATGAAAATTATGGTAGGGATATTAATGGAGATGGTTTTTGGGCTTCCTTGTGTGTTTGTTGGGGTTTTTTT
>VXBQ01017097.1:2862301-2877106 GCA_013400175.1 Phainopepla nitens | reverse complement strand
GGTGTTTTGGTGGTTTTTTTTCTGTTTGTTTGTTTTGGTCTCTTTGGGTTTCTTTGGGTTTTTTGTTTTGTTTTGTTTTTTGTTTTTTTAAATACAAGAAGATATCAGACTTTCTCCTGTGGTAGAATATGGGAGGATGTGGTATGAATGACAGGATTCTTACTGTGTTAAAATATCTTTATAGTTTATGGGCTTAAGGCTTTTTTTGGTAGTTTCATTTGTTCTTGTACCATCTTCTCCCTTGTCTGAGTGGCAGCACTTAAAATCGTGTACCATCAAATGACACTGAATTATTGTGAATCTTACAGAAACTGTTTTGAAAGCAGGGGCAATTAAATTACATTATCAATATGAAGATGAAGGCTTTTTCACCATAATGTTCAGAATGGAGGGAGGATAGCTGTGCTCATTCTTTCTGAGGCTACAAAAACCTATTTATTGTTGAGGAGAAGAAATCCTGTTTCTCTTGTTTTGTCTTTTAAATCCCAGTTTTTGTTGTGGGCTTTTGTAGCATAGATGTGCAAGTCAAGAAGAATAGGAGGGTGAATGGAAAAGATGACCCTCTCCCTTTTATCCTAAAAATCAACTTTGAAATAGGCATAGTGTGATCAATTCCTTATAAAAATGCAAGTTGGTTTGATTTTTTTTTCCTCTCCTCACCTCATAATGAATATTTCCCTGTGTCTGAGAGTAGTGTTAAGTAGAGACTTTGCACCTCATAAGATGCCATGCTTTTTACTCAGCACTGTTACTCATTTTAGAGGGAAATTGACTTCTTTCTGCTGGTTTCATTTTGTTGCAGTGCTGTATCCAAGTCCTCAGTGCTCTAACTACCTCTGATGCTATGAATGTACAGTCTTGTAATAGACCATGACTTGAAATAACAGCAGATGCCTGTAGCAATTTTTTTTCTGTAAAATCTTTAAATCAGCTAACTTGACATCTTTTTTTGAGACACAGCAGTATAGGCTCTTCTTTTTGGGGGTATTAGTAAATTTATCCCATAGGCATTCAATATATAAAAGTTTAACTAATACTTAACACTGGAATTATAATGGGTGGGGGCTTTATTCAGTTAGTTAATACCACAGATTTACATTTAATAGGGTATTTTTATTTGACTATTTTAAGACATTAGGTCAATTGTAAAAAGATACACTACATGCTGTTTGTTTTTAATTTATTATTTAGTCCGAGTTTTTTTCTGACACTACAGCTGCATCATGACTACAGAGAAAATGTACACTGAACAGTTTCAATCTATATTATTTAAAAGGGCTTTATCAGTGTACATTAAAAATACACTGTTCTTACTATTAGAACCAAAATGTGTTTTTTATGGCATAAATAAGAATGGTGCTTCTAAATGCAAAATGTCCAAAACAATGGAATCTTTGTGAGTGCTATGCATTCAACTTATTTTTTAAAATAAAACTAGTTTTGAGTAAGAAGGCTCCAGTGTGTATTATGCTTTGTATTATGTTTTGTTTTAAAAATATGTAAACTGTCTTGTCCTGGGTATGGGCTGAAGCTGTAAGAGCTTCTTTCTCTCCCTCCCCCCTTGTTTTCTGTGACATATCATAAGCTTCAGGAACACTCAAACTTCACAATTGAAAAAAAATAGGAAGGAAATCATGCAGGAAGGGGCTTTAATTGCAGCCACAGCATATGCTAGATATTGTATACCTCAACAATGAGTCTAGTACACAGCTGTAACAAAGAAATCAAGAACAAAAGAACTTCAGTAGTTCAAGAGCCAGCGGGTGAATTAATTTTGTTCTTGTACTAAAAAGCAACCATTATTACTGGCAATCTCAGATTTTTAATACTAGAAATCATTTAGGAGATGTGGAAATAGCCTCTTGTCAAGAGCTACAAGCACTTGTGTTACTTACAATAGCTGTGAAGGCTCAGTCATGCTGCAGGCACTATAAAATCACATGATGCATCCTAGCACAAATATTTTTGATTGTTTTGAACTTCTGCTTACTAGAAGAAGTTCTGTTTCTTCCTAACACTGTGTATATTTTGTATTTTTAGCCAAGGCTGTGATTATGGCCAATAAGCTTGCCTAAAATTTAATCAATAAGCTTGCCTAAAATTTAATTTGTCTGAAGTTAGAAAATGGAATTGTGAGGCCTCTTAGCTTTCACCCATCCATTTAGAAATAAACCACTGATAGTGACAACCTTTTTAGAGGACCTAGGGCCAGAGGGAGAGCAAGCTGTACTCCATCCCTGTAAGGAACAAGGGCAATGCTCTAATATAATGATAGCATGCATATTACATGGATACTTTGATCTGGAAAGTTTTGTCCTCACTCTTAAGGCAGCAAAAGTCAAGTCTGTCTAGACTGTGGCCTTGAAATCTCAAGCTTTTATATTTTTTCACTGTAATTACAAAATAGGAACTACCCATGACATTTGAGTCTCCTAACAACTAAAAGGACTGCCAACTACTTTTCAACATTTCAGTAGAAGTCAGCTTCAGATTTGAAATTGCAAGTCTGAAGCTATTTTTGTGTTTGTACATAATAAGAAAAACCTTATCTCTGCTTCCCATGACCCAGGTTCATTATTTACTTTAAATATGAGGATATTTATGGTTTTCCAGTATTGCAAATTTAGCTTAAAATGTAAATTTTAAAGTCAACATTTTAGTGACTGACACATAACCAGAAATAACAACTTTTTGCAGCTGTAATACTGCAGTTAAAATATATGTAAGCCAGAAAGTAATGTAGCATCTTCCTTTAATAATTTATTAACTCTGCATTCTGAATGTTCACAGGAACAAAAGTCTTGTGAGTAGATAAGGCCTTATCTGAGTGAGTGCAAGTGCCAAGTTGGTCATCCTGTGTTAAAAGGTTGTCAGCAGCAATTTTTCAAAACACCAAGTAAAGCAGCAATAACAAAATACACACTGTTATTTTTAGTCTCTATCTCAGCGACATTTTAGAAGTTAGGGCACAAGTACAATTGTGAAGCTTACATTAGACCATTTGCTCTTTCCTGAAATTAAATGTAATGTAAGAAATTTCTATAACTTAAATAAACAAGGCATGCATTCTAACAAAGGAAAGCATTTGCTACTGAACATTCAAAAAAGAAACCCCAAACCAAACAATGTGTAACCAAATAGTTTCTCCTTAAACGCCTTTTTCTATGCACCTTCGGCTATCTAGGTGTCTTTATCAAATTTAAGAAAACCAGGAGTACATGTAAAGCATTGCTTAGAAACTTTTAGAAAATTAAAACATAAAATTGAATAGAAGTAACTGCAAATTACTGTATGCACAGTTACATGTATGGATGTATGGATGTTTCAATACTTAAGCTCACCAGACTGGGTACTTTAACACTTTGCCCTCCCTTCAGTTTGACCTACAGATTTATTAATGAGACTCCATGCAGAAGAGAAGGACAGACTGTCAGTCTGCCTGCTGTTAACACCGTGTCACAAAAGATCTTGCCAAATCTTACCCTCTCCAACCACTACCAACCACGTTACTTAGAGAAGAGTTCTCTGTTGGTTTTGTTTGTTTTAAGAACACTAACAGTAGCAAGGCTTTGCTAAGTGCTGCTGTATGCTTGGATGGACAGATTTGGCAGGAGAGTGGATGATGCTCCAGAGAGCACTGCTGCAGATCTCCAGAGGTGTAGAAATTCTTCAGAATGCCACAGAGCCTGAGTTTCCAAGGAAAGTGCCTGTCTTTTGGAGAGCAGTTCTATGCTTCTGACCTTGCATCCCATCTCAGTGCTCTTACCTTATATCTTATCTTAGCTCCCATTTGCTGTGGTGCAATAAAGACAATCTCCAAGGCCTCAGATATTCCATTCCCTTTTAGCAGAGATTATGAATACCTTGAAGACTATCTGCACTGACAGATGAAGGAGTGGCTGTGTGGCCACATGTCCAAAAGACTGCTGAATGACAAAGGTGAAAATTAGACAGGCTCTACTGGGAAACAGGTTCTCAAACTGGTAGAAAAGTCCCCTTTAGACTTCTATACCTGGGTTTAGGTTATGTGCTCTAAAGGGGTCCTCCCACAACACAGAGGTGGTTGTAGGTCTGTTTTGGGAATTTCTTGTAAAGTATCCTAAGCCTTGAGAGAACTAGTTGCTAAAAAGGTAGCAAGCATGCAGCACTACACCTACAAGAGACTATCAAGAATTTTTTCCACTTCCTCGATCAACCAGACTGTGAGAACACAAAACCAGCTTGGAAGCACTTCTATTGCCACTTTCCCTTGGAAAAAACTGCCTGGTTTGTTTGTTTCCATAAGCCATCCCTGTTTATATATTCCTGTTTATACTTGATGTTAGTACATGCCTTGGGTTTTTTTTAACAGGAAACCATCCTATCTCCACATTCTTAAATTCTCCCCATTGACAAAGCAGTCAGTATTCTGGAGAGGATAAAAAAGTATCAAACTGCTTAGAACATATCCCCTTGCAATACAGCCCCATTAAGAGATTCCAAAAGAATTTTTCTAGAATTAGAACAAATGCCATTTACTCCTGTATCAACACAAAATGGATAACAGAAATTATGTGTACTTCCATTAGAAAAGAAAGTAAAAACACTATTTAGCTTCCTTACATAGTTGCAGTAATATGAAACAGATTTAAAGCAGCACTTTCTTCTGCAACCTTTTCCAAGTTTTTCTCTTTCCTCTGGAAAAAGGTGCAGGACAACTCTGAATAAATCCAAGTCTTTCATATGTCAAAAGAATAATTACAGCAAAGGTCACAGCTGTCTCAAATACTACTGTATGTTGAATAAACAGGATTAAAGATATCAACTTCCACGAGTATTTAATTTTACCTCACTTATGATTGCAGTGACTGCATTGACAGACTGAAAAAAAGGGTATTCTTTAAAAGATTCTAAGACCAAACAGCAGAGGGATGCAAAATAATAAGATAAAGAAAAAAATGGTGTTCATATTCATCTCACCATTATTAAAAAAAAAAAAAGGCAGGAACATTAAGTACAACTGTAAGGCTATATATTTCATTCAAAATTAACTAGAACAAATTATCTGCTTTCAATGAGGGCAAGAGCTTAGCAGGATTTTCAAGAGATTAAGCCCTTACATAGCTAATGAAATCATTCAGGATTTAAACCAAATACTAATGGAGGTAAGGAAGAAATATCTCTTAATGCAAATTAGTCAACAGGGTCTATGATCAAGTTGGTTTGACCTTCCACTCTTGCACCTTCCACTCAGTGAATCTGATTAAATGCAGAAAGCAGAGGACTTTCCTAGACTTGATAGAGTTACTTTTCAATACCATTTTGTGGTATAATAGATGTGTATATTCAGTTCTGCTGAGCACTGCATATGCTGTATGCTTTCCTAGGCACAGAAGTAAACATGTGCAAACATTTATTGAATTAAAGATTTACTTCTAAAACAGACATTCCCAAAAGCACACATTCTTTAAAAAACGTGTTTAGGAATTAGGATAAAAAATACATTTTACTGGTTCAGCTTCCACAGTCACTACTAGCAAGTTGTCAATTAAGTATTAAATTGTCAGTCAAAGAGTGGGACATGATGACCCTTGTGGGTCCCTTCCAACTCAGAATGTTCAGTCAATCTGTGAAATTCACAAATTCTGCTTTTTTTTACTGGATGCTAAAATAACTTATTTAAGTTGGGACCAACATTCCATAGCTCTTGTGGCACATTCAACACTTTTTTATGCAGTTCATTACTAAAATTCTTTTTCCTCCATTGTTAAACCACAATTTATTATTTATTCTATTTGGAAATTGTGCTTTACATTTCTTTTAGAAATACATGCTCTTTGAAGAACTATTTATTTTAGTATCCTATAAACTAGAACAGACAAATTACTTTGATTTGTAACTTCAAAGCCTGACTACAGAGGAAAATTATGTAGGTAAATAATATTATGTGCTCCAAGGCATTAGGAAATAAATGTGTACTTGTGTATACAAGTAGAACTTGTGGTATAGTCACATGAAATCCACTACAATTAATGTATGCTTGCTAATATGTCTGTATTTTATATAAAATAGTTTTAATACAGTGTAAGATGCAATGCTTAAGGTATTAAATCCAAATTCAAGTATTATATCACTTGAAATAAAAGGAAATTTTAATTATTTATATCTTCCTCAAAGGATTCTACTTCCTAAGTTCTGTAAAAGGACACTAGCACTTGACAAGAACAACAGTAGTGGACTTTTCCTAGGAGGACAAATTATCTTGGGAAACCCTTTTCTAGTCTCAGAGAAGTAGAATACATGTCTTGGAATGATGCACTCAAACACTGACAATCTAAGGAACTTGTAAAATTAAAAGACTTGGCAGTCTTTTCCAACCTACATAATTCTATGGTTCTAGTCTATCATGTTAAGACATCTAATATTCTGCAATTCACTTTCCATGACCTATTCTAAATGAAAAAGTTAAACGTTATTTAAAACTTATTTCAATAAAAAGACTCTAGAACAGCCAATTAAACATTTTATTGCAAACAGCCATATTCTAAATACCCCTTAATTCAATTTTTTCTTCCAAACTTCATACTGTGTATATGCTCAAGACACTCATCAGCTATGGCTGAACACAGAGTCTGAAGCTTGAATAGAATAGAATCCAAATATTGTACCTCAACTTCTATTCTTCTTGGACTTCTTTCTCTTGCTCAGACAAATTTCATTTCAGTTCCTCCTGGAGGCCTCCATGTTCTCCTCACCATGAGGGAAACATGCCAGCACCTTTCATCGTAGTCACAAATCGGACAAGGAAGTGCTTCCTAAAAAGGTTTTAGGAAAAGCATTTTTGGAATCATGCTACAAAAGTCCCCACTTTTGTACTGTCTTCATACCAGCTCCAAGACATGCAGAGACACCAAGAGTTGTCACAAACGATAATATCCACTGGAGCTGTTGTTACAATATGAACACAGTACAATGTCATCCCTCTGAAAACCTTATCACCTTATTTTTTCAACAACAAAAGCTCCTACAGAGTTTTGCAAATACCACAAAAATACTTTATATTTAATTTTGCATGACTTTCAATTGCTCCAGAGGAGCTGAGAACAGAATGATAACTGATCCGAAACAGTGGCCAAAGTGAAACTCATCCTATCAAAAGCAAAGATGATACAACTGTGAACACAATGCTAAAACTATTTGTTGGCAGACTGAACAAGAAACAACAGTGCTGCTGGTTTAGATACCAGAACTGGTTCCTCATTTGCTAGCTTGGATCTAGGCAGTTTTCTTAGCTCAAGATGAAGCATAGAGTTGATGCAGTCATATAATTTCCAAAGCCCAGAGAAGTCAGACATGATTTTCATATATTATTGTTCTTGGAAGTAAGCACTGCTGGATCCAAAATGATCCTGTGCAGATCAAAGACTCAAAGAGTCCTAAGCTCAGAGTTCACCTTTTCAAACTGATACGAGAATGACATCTAGTATAAAAAAAACACAGAAGAGCAAAATAACTATTCCAAATTATAGTTGCAGGATCCTAGAGCAACTTCAGTATCAGCTGAAGGGCTCTCAGTGTTGTGAACACTTTCTCATTTCACCACCCCTCAAACTTCCCTTCTCATGGAAAGAAAAGCTGTCTGCTTCACATCAAAGCATCTGGAAAGTTCCCTCTGATGACAGATTTGAACTATCTGGAGAACAGTAATACAGCACTATAGGAAAAGGTTGTCATAACTCAAAACATGGAAACAGCTCTTGTAAAGGGTCTGGAGCTCAGCACAGAGAAAGATGAAAACTTTGAAGCATGAAGAAGGCAGAGATGTCAGGTTCTGGTTACACAGGTAAAGCTACAATACTAGTGTTTTTCTGCCACCTACTGACACCTTCCAACTCCCTTTTTACCTGGCAGCTTACTCCTAAGATATTCTATAGATGAATAGGTGACTCAGCTGCTTCTGACATCTGCTCATGCAATTATACATTTCTTTGGAATTACTAGAATTTTTTAATCTACACCTCTTCAAATAAGCAGGTGATGAGTAGCCCTGTGCACGGCTGCCACTGACAGGGCAGCACTCATACGGACACGTTTGTTTACAAGAAAGGTATAAAATAATTTTATAATATCTATAGAGATAACAACTGCATAATTAGTCAGGAAGGGCTTATTTTCAAGGTCACCATGCTACAAACAGTTTGAGAATTGAGATAGTAGATGCCTCAAACTATCAGTCTGTGTGTCAGCTGTTATATCAGTCATCACAGTCTTCATTTCCATTTATGGTCTCTTTATGATTTGGGAGCCCACACCATTTTTTAAAGCCTCTTCTGCAATTATCAAGAAAAGCATAAACATTGGTAGGAAACTATAAAAAATCTCCATTAAAATGGACCTCAAAAACTAGTAACTCCCAGAATAAACCCATCCTTTGCATGAAAGAGTTTAAAACCCATTAATTTCATAGTTAATCTTGCCATAAAGACAGAGCAGTATGAAAATATTTAGTACCACAAAAAATATAAATCCCTAATTTATTAGTTCAGTGAATGGGAAAGCTTCAGAAAGAGCTGCAAGAAACATTTACAAGAAAACTTGCATTCTAGAGACAGAGTGAAGACAGTCAATTTAACTTCATAAACACAGAGTGCCACCAACAGCCCATCAGCCTCTGCAAAAGAAGAACATATCTAGTATGGGATCCTGAACTAGCAGATATGAGCACGTCACAAAAGAGTCCAGGAAGTTGACTCTTGATAAATTTAAACTGGATGTACATGACAGAAATAAAACACTGTGATATCTAACTATTAGGACAACTCTTCTAGGGGTGTGATAGATATTTCCTCATGATGTGTAATTTTTGAAACAACTAACTGAAAGAAGAGCTGTAAGACTTTTTAATGAAGGAAAAGACAGACATACCAGTCTGCTTTTTGAAAAAAAATTTCCAGAATTTCAACTGCAAAAGTATTTCACAGGATTTCAGGTTCCTTTGGAAATTTCTAAATGTAGCTGAAGAGGTCACACTTTAGAGAACCCAGAATTTTTCCCAAACCAGAAACATTTAAAAGAATAATGTCCATACTGCTGTAGTGCCACTGCCTTTGCTGACTCTTGCTCTGCCTCAGAGCTCCATCTCATGATAAATTGTGGCAGCTCAGTGTGAGGGTTCACAGAGCTTCACAGAATATACAATTCCATTGATCAAGAGTGTGAATTATTGCAGTCTACAAAAATCAGCATGCTAGATGCAGTATGAAATAAAAATGTTGTTTTTTCACTACATTTTGAAGTTTTTACCTAGAGCTTCACTTTGCAAACATTTAAGTTGAGAGAAAAATTGTTACTTTTGTTCAAAGGACCATAGCATCTAGACATGTATCTAATACCTATACTTAAAATTTTGCAAGCTATAATAAAATTCTTACTGGATTTTTATCAAATAATTTGTACTGTTAACTAATATATCTAATATGCTTCTGATTACAGTTAATCCAAATGTGTTGAAAGTATAGATAGATCTAACTTGGCATTTAGGTTGATAATGAACAAAATTCTCTGCTACATAAACATATAAAAGAACAGGAAAGATGGATTCAGAAAATGTTAAAAAAGTCAGAGATTAAATGCAACACAATTTATCAAATATAAGTTTAAAACAAAGACTGTATCTCAAACACCAAACTCCTGAAATGCTGCACGTTGTGTCTCCCTATAAAGAGAAGTTTTACTACTGCAACAGCTGGAAGCATTTATACTTTTTAATATCTTCTTCAGTAACAAAGTTAAATTCTTCTTGCAGCTGTTCAAAAGTATTTTGGAATGGCTTCTTCCCTGGATCCTGCATACTGTGAAAGAATGTAAGGGCAAGGCTGGAGGGTTTTACAAATTGCCTCAATTTCAAAATGACTTTTTTCTTTATTAACCTTTACATACTTAACACAAACTTCTTCAAGACTTCTGATATATCTTTCTGACTAGCATCAGTAGCATAAGCATATGTTAGTACATGGCTTATCTGAGCCAAAATTATTTATCAGGTCTAATTGCAATGTCTTTTAGTTGTAAACAAATTCATAATTTTTTAGTGAAGTGAATTTTTGAAAAGTAGAAAAATATGTGTACTTTTACTTTAAATTGTACATAAATATTTTTCTGCATTACAAAAATTTTTAAAATGTTCTTTTTTAAGAAGTAGTGTTGCAAATTAAAGATGTTTCTTACAAAATAATTTCTTTTTTTTTTCTCTTTTCACTGGATTATCAGATATTATTGATAATAGTCACATTAGTCACAAGATGCATCAGACATGTGGAGCACAAGCAGGTGAGCTGCACAGGACACACAAATCCAGCACAGCCCTCACACATCAGAACTGCAGCCTGAGCTCCCCAGGGTTAATCTGAGCTCAGGCAATAAACCCACTGCGTTCAGAACATCCCAGAGCTACTGAGAGTTCACAGGACATCTGGGAGTCCTGGAGAGGACAGACCTTTATCCCAGGCACAGAAGTGACCTCTGTGCAACTGCAGCAGGAGATGCAGCTTCCTCCATTTGGCTGTTCTGGTACGAGACCTAATCTCAGGCAGCAGTTCTGCTCTGGGCTTTTAAATAACTGTGACAACTACTTCAGCTTGTTCCCATGCTTTGCTTTTATCTATTAAACTTTTAAAAAACTTAACAAGCCATAACTCAGTAATCTTGAAGCCAAAGAACTTGCATGAAAAATATTAAGAGTATCTACAATTACCCTGTCTCCTAATACAGTACAGACAATATGTATTTTCTTCTAAAAAAACATTTAAAGATGGACTATCAAACTCTGCTAAACATCACCATCATCAATTCCATCATACATGAATACCCTCATACATGAATACTTAGGATATTTGGGATCAAACTCAACTGCTTCAGCCCATTTGATAAGTTTATCTTATCTTTGGTGAGCCACCAAATTCCAGTAGCTATTTCTGCACTGATATTTCTTGGCACATTAAAATAAAGCCATCTACCATTAATTACAGAACATTTAAATGAACAAATATTTATTGCAACAGAAATTTCTTATAACGTAGGCAATTTTTAGAACACATTTCATATTCTGACAGATTAATCAGGCTATCTGGTTTAACATTATAGCTATTTAAAAAAAATCAACTAGGAAGCACTAAGAAACCCTAAACCAACTTACAAACAGTTCCCACGGATCTGAACATGAAATTCTAACAGATGAGAGTGCGGATAAAACTTAAAAATATACAATTCATTACCACCTGCATCAAGCAGAATTTATCAGCTGTGAAACAGGTGCTACAGGAAAGCACTTCCTTCATCAGGTGCCTGTGATAAAGCATGCATGACTTTGCCTGACATCAAAGCATGTAGGTTTTTTTGTCTGGAAAGAAAGGTACATCTACAACAAATCAAAATTTGTTGACAGAATAGAAAAAGGCATTTCATAAGATTGTTTATATGTATATATATATATTTAATATATTTGAAAAGTCACAGCCTCCACCCCTCCAAATTGAAGTAAAACTTCTGCTTTATTTAAATGGACCATAGTAATTATGTGGCTTTCAAACAAAATTTACACTTTACTATCTCACAGTCATAGCAGCTCACCTGCATTTTAACATCTGAATTGCTGATGGGCTTCTATTTCCGTAAAGGAGAATGCTTTCTTGAATTTAGAGTTAATGGAGGAGAAAAAATGAATTCTCCAAAACCTTCAGAAACAAATATTTGACAAAACAGCTAGAGGTCAATATTGACAGCCTGTCAGATCAGAGTTCAAAGAGGACTCTTTTTTTCTGAGGAAATACCATATTCCTTGGTGTGTCCTTTCAGGATAAGGACACGGGGCTCAGAACTCAGCCCAGACTTCATCTGGTTTTTTGAGCTGTCACTTACTGTAGCTGTAACAGAACGTCCTACAGAAACAGGGACTTGGGCACTTTTAGTACAAAGCATGCTACTTTCTCTTCAAATCATTTCACAAACTGTAAAAAAAAAAATGTAAACTGGCCCACCTTGACTGGTGTAACTTTAAAACCACCTGAGCACCTCACAACCTTCCCTGTGGCTCTCCCAGTAACAGTTCATCAGTTATTGAAGTGCCACTCAGCCATTTCAGTACAAAAGAGCAGAAAGATGTACCTATAAGAGCATTAGCCACTTTTATTCAGGCATTAGTCATTTGACTTCTAAATTATTTTCAAAGTGACTATGAAGAACAGTTATATTTTGTAGACATACCCCTCATTTTTTAAGTAGCAATGACTTTTCAATGGCTGCAATGCAAATTTTCATAACTGAGTCATGAAGAGATCTGCACCATTATGTATGAGTGCGTCCATCCAGCAGCAGATTTTTCTCAGCAATTATTTTAGCTCACTTTCAGATACGTGAGAAGAAAAATACTCAAATTTCAGATTGTTAAAAATAATGAGCTGTGGATTCCCTGATTCTGGAAGTGTTCAAGGCCAGGTTTGATGGGGCTCTGAATAACCTGACCTAGTGGAAGGTGTCCCTGTGCATGGCAGGGGCTTTGGAACTACATGATCTTTAAGGTCCCTTCAAACCCAAACCATTCTATAACTCTATTGATTATACGATTCAGACTCACTACTGATTCCACAAAAAGTACTTCTGTGTGAAAACAGTTCATCCATCTGGTGACAGTTATATTAAGGACTAATTTTAATCCAAATTTTCATACATTTAACATACGATTACTGACACTATACATGATAAATCTTCCTGAACTATTATCTGATACGAACACATTAGTAGTCTTAAATAATAATTAATTAAATTTATCAGCCAGGTTTGTAATTTAAGTGATTTTTAAAGTAAGATTTATATCAGCTGAATAATCATATTCTGTCATTCAGCCATTGATACAATCTCTTATGTTTTCAGCTCTTGAGGGTTGATGTCAACCCTCCTACAAGCAATAGTATTTCTCTGAACCTTGTTACATCAGGACCATGCAAAGCAGAGATATTCACAGTGCAAGTAAATTAGATAACTGTACTTTAGGATTAAGATCAACTTGGTACTCAAATGCTAATTATCTGACGAATATCTGATATTCATCAGAGAGCATTTTAAAAACTAACCAAGGAAGATACTGATGTGCTGAAGACATGCTTATAATTTTAAAACATCTTTATAAAATACTTGTAGCATTTTCACTTTATTTGTGTTCCAGCATGTGGTTTACAATCCACAGGAGCTAGAGAGGGAACAAGAGGAAGAGATTTAGTCAGGAAACAGAAACAAATCCACACAAGAGGAATGAAGATTGTCTGAGCAGATGAGAAGAAAGTCAATTGGAAATTGTAGAAAACTGAATTTAGTACTGCCCCAGTTTTCAGGTAGGATACCTGACAGTAGATGTGCCTAACCTGACCTGGGTAAAAAAAGCACAGTTGCTGTAGCAGGCATTGCCATTCTGGACTTGCTCCAAGAGCAGGGGGATTGTGAAGAGAGGTTGTTTATGAGCATACATTTAGAGAAATTTAAATGGGGTCACAGGCAGCTCCAGCAGGACCAGAACATCAGGTTGTCCTAGTAAGTTCCACAAACTTCCCCCAACTACTAACACAATACAAGTGAGCAACCATTTGTATACTTTTTTCCTTTTCATAATATGTTTAATAATATACCTAAATACATATACAAGTTTCCTTGCTGATCTCAGCAAAATAAATACTTACATGTCTTTAGGAAGACCTGTTCTACCAGATGCTCCATTCAGAGAGGTACCATTAAGTATAGAGCAAGGTACAGAACTGTCACTCTAAATGCACATCATGTATGCTAGACCAGATTTTCCAGTTAATAGCAGTGCCGTTTGTCTTATAACACAGCGTAAACTGCAGAGAAGCTACAAAAAAAAAGTAATGGGTCAGATTACAGGTCTGTCTAGGCACTATTCAATCTCCAATAAAGACAATAAAATGCATCTGCAGAACAAGTAAGTGATACTTTAGCACTCTTTCAACATCAAGTGGTCTGTATTTTGCATACTGCTGTACCGACATTGTTCAGGTAGGTGCAAAGTTGAGGCTGAGGTGATGGGGACGGCTGAGACAGCAGCACGGGTTCCTCGTTTAGGGGAGTGCAAGCATGGACAGAGGTTTGCGAGCATCCCTCCTCAGCAGTAAGACCTCACACATCATCTGGAGTTAGCACCGCTGCTGCTGAGAGAATGAGAAAACTAAATTCAGAAACCTCTACCTTAAACCATGGGAAATGCCACCAAGTTCAATGGGACTATTCAATACAGGCACGTAAAAATAAAATTAATACATTCCTAACCGACTTCTTAAGCTTTACTGCACAATAGCAGGAAATATATAAGTAAGTATTTTTATTGTACTACCTTCCTGCAGGTTCTGATTTACAAGTCATTCTATTTGTCGTCTACCAACATCCTCGGCGTCTCCAGCAAGCTATGGAAAACAAATCAGGGCAAGCTTCCAGAGGGGCACAAACCCCATATAATTTTTCCTACACGCTAACTGCTTGACGAGCGGCGGTCAGGATTCTCCAGGCGAGCGCGGGCCGTGAGGCGCTGAGGGCCCGGCGCTGAGGGCTCGGCGCGGAGCGCTCGGCGCGGAGGGCTCGGCGCTGCGGGCCCGGCNGCCCCCCGCACCGGCGCTCCCTGGCGGAGCCGGGCCGGGCGGCGCCGCGGAGCGCCCGGCTCCCAGTGGCGCTCACGCCAGGGAAATGGAAATAATGGCTTTCTTTTAACCCGCGCCGCTTCTGGCTGTCAGCGCGTTCTTTCAAAAATCAGAGTAAAGTGAAGGCTCC
>VXBQ01017097.1:2832136-2862283 GCA_013400175.1 Phainopepla nitens | reverse complement strand
GGTGAAACGCTGTAAAGAACCTACCACATTCAAACTAATATTTAACGCTTATTGGATCAGAAGTATTGGTAGCGTCACGCTGTACGGCTGAAGAGAGAACACAGACGTTGCTCAGAGTTCTGTTTTAACTTTTTTCTGAAAGTCAAGGTCAGCTTTCCAAGATCTTTGGTTTGCAGCACGGCTCGGTCATGATTACTTCACCTTCCTTCAATGTATAAATATAATCAAACTGCCTAAAAGCATCCCTCAAAAATGCACAAATATTTATTTGTAAAAAGTCCAAGCCGCATCACTTGATGCAAGTTTTCCCTTTTCAAAAAGGAGTCCACTCTCAGCTACGGTAATGCAAATCCACACATTCAAAACCAAGAGCCATTACTGACCTATACCAGCATTGTTATTAACAAAATGTTGTCTTTTGTCCTTTTCAATTTCGACTGACATCCCAAAGACTCAGATTAAAATTAATTTCAGTGAATGATTCAATTAAAATATAAGTGGTGATGTTTAGTAATTATGCAGGAAATTTTAAAAAGTAAAATAATACTAAAAGAAATATGCAAAAATGAAGAGGTATGATCTATCAGTTTGTACTGGGCACCAAGAGGACTCATCCAAGATGGAATGCATTTGCAAGCAGGATATGTGAAGAGGATTTACAAGTTCCATAAATGAGGCACCTCAAAACTGCTGCCTCAAAGCACTCACTGAAGGACAAGACTGAAGGCAGTTTTTGAGGGAGAAAGATACCACAGAGCAAAGAACACAGTCGAAAAAAATACATGCTTAGAATACGTAATGTACTTGCTCCATGAGCAGTGTTAAATGATACCGTATCAAGTAGAAATAAAAATGTATTAACAAGCAAATTATGACGACCAACATTACAACAGCTGTTACACTGCAAACCATGGTTTAACTTTTCAGAACGTGTTTCTAGTACTGACAACCATCCTGGCTGCCTCCCACTGACACCAACTCAGAGCAGCGTGCAGGAGTACACGGGAGTAATACATTTCAAGAACTTTTAAAACAAAAATAAACTGGCTTAAGCAAGAGACACCATTCGCTGGTATTTAAATCTACATCACTGCCACATCCTCGGCTACCGGAGNACCGTCTGCAGCCCGCGCCCTTCCCCTCACAGCCCGCCCGCCTCCCTCGACGGCCGCCTGCCCGCCCCCCGCAGCCGGGCCGCGACCTGCGCCCGCCCCGGTCTCTGTTTGTCCCTGCCCCGCGCTCAGCCGCCGTCGAGCCCTGGGCCGGCCCTGCCCCGGGGACGTGCGGCTGTGAGGGGCAGCCTCATCAGCGTCATCCGTGCAGCGGGGGCATGGGGGCCGCTCCCCTCGCCCCGCCAGCCCGGGCCCCCCGAGGTGGGCGGGCGCCCGGCGTCCAGCGGGATCGGAGCCGCCTGGCTTAGCGGGGAGCAGGTGATGGTCCTTCCCTTGCTGAGGTGCCGGCCTCGCCTCTTGCAGCTGCCTGGAGGTTCTTCTCGTTGAGACGGGTTCTAACTAGGAGCGCAGGGGCGGAATAGACGGTTCCGAGCCGCAGGAGGGGGACAGAAGGGACTGCCAGGAAGATCTTCGTGCCTGCAGCGCTGCTGCCGGAGTTAGAAACCTGCCGCCTCTCCTCTCTCTCTTGTGATCACCTGGAGAGGAGAGGTGAGTTGTCTTTCCCTCTTGTCATGCTGTAGCAGTGGAGGAATAGCCTAGCTTGCAAGGTGCAGAACTTGCTCAGGACGGCTTCCAGCCCCAGCTGGCCTGCTTGGTTTGTTTTATTTGAGACTCAGCCCTGTGCAAAGGCCCACTGATGGAGAAAGAGATTAGCACCGTGTTAACCGCGCGGTTCTCTCTCCTTTGCTGCAGTGCCCACTTTCACCGCTGCTTCCTGCTCTGCCTGCTCCTGCTTTCAGCATGGTAAAGAAGAACACTATCCCTGATGGGTAAGTATCCCTCACACTAAACAAGAGGCAGGAGCGGGCATCCCACAGAGAGGGGCACTGACTGCCCCAGGCGCTTTCTTGTCTCAAGCATCTTCACCACCTACAGACAGGTAAGGTAGGTATCTTCTCCAAGACAGGAACAGCCCAGCCATTCATCCCCCAGGTGAGTATAATGCTCCCACCTGTCTGTGAATACTTCTCCTTCATCGGCCACATACACTTCCTTCTTCCTAATCTCTTTTCCCCTAAGTGTGTGTTTGCTGGGGAAATGGGAGACTAGTCCATACTCCTGACTACTCTCGTGTTCGCTGCTAGCAATGGCAGAAGAATTGATAAGATGGGAGCAGGTTGTTGCATGCATGAGATCAAGGAATATTTTTGTGAATTCAGATCCAGAAACATCCCGCGCTTTTGTTTCTAATAAGAGGACCACAGAAATCTTGTATCAGCAAAAGTAATCCCAAATTAACCCAAATGCACTATACAGGCTTTCTGGTGACTTGATTGGGAGTGCATATGTGGACCACAGAATGACGTCATTTTAAACAGATACAGTTCTATTGTTCAGCTCTAATAAAGCACAAAAAAAGAAGTCCAAGTTAACAGTTTTAACCCATGTGTTCTTGATGACATCAATACAAACTTTGTGGATAGGAGAGTATGCTGAGATAGAAAGGCACACGGTAATGGGGTAATAACTCGCAGTTTATACATTATTTGAGGAAAGAATTACATTATCCTGGTTTCAGGGGGAGTGTTAAGTAGGTTTATTAAGAGCATTCTTAGGAAGAGCAATAAGATAGAAAAAACACACATTCCTGTAATATTTGTTGGTCTGAAAGCCATAAATAGAAACAAAAGATGAAAAGAATTAAAAAAATAAAGAAGCTGAAGTTTTTTCCATGGCTGAGAAACTCAGGGATTAAAATTAGAATAAACTTTAAGAAAAGCTGTTTCAGCATGTCTTTCTCTGAAAAATTCGATGACATTTCAGTTACATGTTGGATTAACATGAGCTAAAGTGGGTTAGTTTTTTAAGCAGTGATTCAGAAATCCGAAAACAATTAATTGTCCTTGTTTTCTTCATCCTTTGAAATTGCTACTAAAACTTTGAGAATCAGGTGCTCATTTCTCCTTTTTTATCCCCACCTTGCATTTGAACTAGAGAAGCTTTCAGGTTATGTGGATTTCTTAAGTATAGAAGAATCAGTGGACTGTACTTTTGACTTCTACAATTGGAAACTAATACCTTTCAGGGAGAGAAACTGCTACTGCCAAGTATTTGGTTATAAAGTTAATATTAACTTCTGACAAAGTGTCTGATACTGAAGTGCTTTCAGCTTCTCCAAATAGTTTTTATACTGCTGAGAAATGAAGGTAGACATCCACAGTTACAGAGGTGTGGCAGTGAAGAAGTTGAAGGCCTTGGTCAGCCCCTCAGTCTTATGCAGCAGGATATGGATGGCACCCTTGTGCTAGAACAGCATGTTCTTCACTGTCAGTTCAGTAAGCCAGGACACATAGACATGAACCCTGAAAAGGACTTGAGGAAGCTAATTTGAGTCTAGGTGATCCTGCACGTGCAATTTGCTGGCCCCAGAAATAGGTGTTGGCAGAAGTGAGATTGTGGTACCCTGGACCAGCACGATGTCAATCACCATGTTGTAGCAGCAGTACTCTAACAGAATCTCCTTTAGTTTAATGGTACTGCAAGAGATAAGGAGAGTGACACTACATACTGGCATCTTTTAAAATTCTCTTCCTGTTAATGCCTCAATTCTTAACACTTTTAATCCAAATTTCATTACGCTAATTCAAGAGATACAATAAATGGGAGGTTTCAGTTAAGGTAGTAGGTAGGAATAGTGCAACTGAACAAGAAATGGTGAACCTTTTTTTTTTAAGATAAGGGGTAATGACTTTAAAGTTGAAGAGGTTTACATCAGATGTAAGGAAGAAGTTTTTCACTGTAAGGATGATGCATAGGAATGGGTTGCCTAGAGAAGTTCTGGGTGCCCTTCTCTGCAAGTGTTTTCAAGGCTGGTTGAATGGGTCTTTGAGCAATCTGGTCTAGTGGAATGTGTCCCTGCTTGTGGCAGGAGAGTTGGAACTAGATGATGTTTATTCCAACCCAAGCCATTCTATGATAAAGAAAAGTATTTTTTCCCAGTAATGTCTTGCAGCGGAGCTATAGTGTAATGTCCATTGCAGTCTCAAACCTACAAAGTAGTGCTGGTGAAGTAATTTTTTAGCAAAATGAGACATCAGTAAAAGAGGGGTTCAAGTGACCCCTTGCACTTCAGTTTCCACATGGAGTCAAGTTCTGGTTCTTCATAGTGTCTGAAATGGTTTTATCCTTCAGTAGTTGTACACTGTGATGTTTTAGTGGAGAACCAGACAGTCCAAGCTGCATAACAAGTCATAAAATACTGTGATGTTTTTACAGATTTATACTCACTTGTGCTTCAGCATCCAAAATCCTGCTGTGAGTATAATAAACTCCAATTCAGTTTTGAAGAGCATCTGCAGAAATGTCACCTTCTGGCATGTTTCAACCCTCAAATAGTATAAAAAATACTGAGTGGGATCTTTTTGTTAGAAGGGCAAAGCTGAATTATTTTTGCCTGTGCACTATAAACATGCTACTTGAACTAAATTTTTCCTATCCAGACTTAAAGCATCAGCGTTTTGATTTAGACAGGAATATTAAATACTGTGGCATAATGGATTGTACATGTTCAACAGTGAGTGGGAGAGAAGGTTGCTGTTTTGTAAAAGTGTTTCCCATCATCAGTTTTGAATCTGGTGTCTTACAGAGGTATGGAAGTCACTTGGAAAATCAGGCTGCATGTATATCATGCAGTATCAGTAGCCAAAAATGAAAAGAGGTTCCAAGTAGTATTTTCTAAATGGTCTTCCTAGAGGTGACAGTATTTCAGTAGTTGTTAAAGTAAATCTGACTATGAATCAGTTCTCAACCAGAAAATTTTACTGGAAATTAAAATTAATTAAGGTCCATATGACCTTAACAATGTTCATGTTAAAATAAATTATGAAAAAAATTTGTTCCACATCTGGCTCTATTAAAACTTGAAAACCAAAGCAGATAAAATATGCAGCTGGATGTAATCCATAATCAGTTTTTTCATGTCCAGCTTGTTTTTCATTCAAGCCTCTGTTAGCTCTTAGTCAGGGATGATGATGGTGCCAGGTATTGCGATAACCCCTCTGACTCCTGCCTTTCTTCCTTCCACTGACGTTCAAGCAGGATACAAATCACGTGTCACAAGTCTCATTCATACTTGCTAAAATGCTTAGTTAAGTCTTTGCTCCTGTAATTCCTGTTTATGTGACCACCTGCAGCTCGGTTCTGCCTTTGTCTGTACTTATTCTGTAAGAGTTTGACTTTCTCTAGTCAAGGCCATTTTAATTCCCAACCATGTTCCTTTGTTGACAACAGAACAAATACAAATTTATTGCCTTAGCTAATCTTTGGTTAATTTCAATCTGCTGGTTTTATTGTTAGTTCTTCATCAGTATGCTGAAATTTCCTTTTTCAATTTTAAAGATAACATGGAACACATACTCTTTATATTTTTGATGAAAAGTGCCTTCTGTTAATTTTCTACTGTAGAGCTGACCGCCACTTTTGAGTTTCTTGCTGATTGTGCAGATTTTTTTGTTCTGGGAGGATTTAAATGGCTTTAAATACAAGAGAATAAAACCCCAAGTTTATTAAGGTCTGACAACAAACTGGGTAATCGTGGGGTATTGTTCTGTAAATCCCCTAATTTGAAAAAAGTTTAGAATTTTTACAAAGCCTTTTTTACATTGTTAATTAAAGAAAATAAGATTTTAATGTCCTTTTTTGATAGTTCATTTTTGACTTCTAAACACTCCTATCTATGATCATTTTGGTTTATTTCTACTCATAGATTTCCAAGAGAAAGCAGGTTAAAACAGCACTGCATTTCTGATCTTAATCAATAATGTACAATTTACACCTCTTAAATAGGAGTAAATGGAACGTAATCTCAGATTTTTGTTTTCATACTTTTCAGCAAGCATAGAGCTACCAGACTCCAGAGTTTAAAAACTTGAAAATTCACTTAGGAAGATTTATCCTGCAAAAAATTTAGAATTTAGTGAAAGGTTTTATTTGTAACAGCTCTCAGTGATCTCACCTCCAGTTTGTCATTGCACTTTCTTACCTTGTATCTGTCTTCTACTGACCAGCTGTTTGCAACAGCCTTCCTAGTCATGAGTTGTTATTACTGCTTTGTTGCTTCATTTGTTTTCCATTAAAGTAAGCACCTGAATGTCTGCACTGCCAGCCTTGATCTGGTCTTTGCCCCTGTTGAAGATTTCAGAGAGAAGTTAGTGCTAAAGACGTGGTGTAGGAGATTGTTACCTGATTGGTTCATATCAAATACCCTTCCATCACCCTGCTTTGTGTTTCCCTTGTTCATTCCAAGCATCTCTGAATGGTGATGTTATTATTTATATGCTATGACAAAATTATAAATGTTTCATTTAGAATTTTTCCAGCCAACTTCTGTTTTTTTTATGGTCCGATACAGGAGTTGTGAACAAAGCACAGTACTCAGTGGTTAGAATACTTTAAAATTAAATATTCAGTTTGTTTAATTAAATGGTGTAATTCTAGATTCAGAAAGCAATCTAGAAGCTGTTGGATGTTCCCTTCAAAGGGAGAGATTAATTTAAGCATTAATTCAGAAAATTGCAAGGGAATGGACACCAGTGTTAGAGAATCTAGTGGAAATGTTTTGTATTTTAATAGTTGAGGTTCTAGCCAAAAATGCAAAAAGCCTGTGTAGGTTTTAAGTCATCCAGATGCACCTTGTCAGGTTATAGAGATAATTTGCAGAAGAAGAAAGAATAGTTCTAAATTTAATGAGTTACCTCTTTGAAGGTAAAATTGATCTGCTGATTAACTTTTCCTCTTCAGATAATGCTTTTCATAACTTTAAAAAAATTGAAATCTCTTAAATATTATATATTGAGAGCATTTTCAGTACAGTGGAGAACTTGTGCATACCAGTTCTTTGTGGTTTTGTTATTACAAGTGTTTTGAGTGTTGTAACAGGTCTTCTTATTGGTGATTTGTGGTAGGTTTTGGTGTGATGGAATATCCTCTGTGTTTTTTAAAATAGTGAGAGAAAGTTCAATTAAGAGTGTTTCTTTGAAAAAGAAGCATATTACAAAGGAAACATTTTTGGAAAATACAGATGATTTGTGTTGTTAATGAAAGTAAACTTTGCATTTCGTTCTCAATTAAATGATTGGTGTGTGCCTATGGCAACTTTTTTAAGGTGTTTGATTCAGTCAGGTTGAAAAATGTCAACGAACTACAACAATACATTTTTACCTGTTCAGCCTTACACATCTGCTTTGCTTTATATTGGTGCTGCTTGTTTGTAAATGTTATCCTGCCATTTTAAGGAGAGGAATTTCATGGAAGTTGAAAAGGGAAAGAAAAAGTCTTTTAAATGTCCTGGTGATGCTTTGAAACTGCTTCATGGAAGAATTGCAGATTTGGGGACCTAATTGTACTGTATGATAACAGCAATTTTTATGTGCTTTGTGCTGCAGGTGTCTTCTGTTGAATCATGCAACTTGAAAATATTTAAAAATTATTATTTCTTTCCTTACAGATGGCGGAGTTTGACACCAGTTGGACAGCCTATACCAGGAACAAGATTTATTGCATTCAAAGTACCTTTAAAAGGGGTATGTATAAAAGTAACTGCAAAAGTAAGGAAGAATAGCATGACTATACATGCAAATTTCAAGAAAGTTTTTTTTTTTAAATTTATTCAGATTTAGGCCTTCCAGCAGTCTGGCTTTTTAAAATAATATTCTATATTTTTTCTTATTTTTCTTTATGCCTGATGTTACTCTTTTTATTTATCTTTTAAAACTAATCAAGCTTCTAAATCAATTAGCATAATTTATTTGATCACTATTAAGTGGCCGAAATTCATAATCTTGCTTAATATCTTTTCATGCCTGTTTTAAGAAAATCATATGGAAGAGCTTATAATATTAATAACAATCTAGGCAATGTAAGCCAGAGTATAATTTTATGGACATTAAGCACTCATTGAAGGATACCAGCTACTGCAGAACTTGTAAAATTATAGATCTGGGTTGGCAATTCCATAAGCTAAAAGCTTCAGTGATCTGGTGGAATGTGTTATAGCTAAAAAAGAAGTCTTCATAGATTTCTTCTATTTTACTAATTAATTAATTAAAAGGTACTTTATTAGTGTTTCCTTTACAGTCTTACTAACATGAAGTGCCATCCTAAGCTATTAAATACACTGATTTAAATCTTTAAATTCTTTGATTCTAAAGTATGTGGAGGTTGTCTTGTTGAGACCATTCAGTTGTTTAGTGCCTATGCCTTTTTGGAGGCATAGGGCAAATTAGTGTTAATTTATACAGAAGGCCAAATAGGACAAGTGCTGCATGAATTAACTTTTACAAGTCCTTGCTTTAGATACAGAGGACATAAAAGTTTCTAAGCACTTTTAAAGGAAGTACAGTGACCTGATATAACTGTAGCAGTTAAAGGGAAATGTTCTGTCTAAGCTTTTGTCTACAGATTGCTCTCTAGTATTCATACACAAAAATTTTGGTTCTTTGGGTGTGTTACTACCTATTATGTTTTCAGTCACCGTTCAGTTCAGTTTTATTAGGACTGACTGGAGTGAAATGCAGGATTTGCTTCCTGCAGCTGCTTTTACAGCTTTAGGATGATGGTTTCATTCCTTGGACACCAAGGATCTCATACTTAACATGTCATGTTCTCCAAGATGTGGATGGTGTGTACAGCAGTCTTGTGATTTTCCACCAAGACTGCCAGTCAACAAATCAAGCTGTGAATATAAAATCCGGTAGAGTTATCATTGGCTTCTTTGCTCTTGTCACAAGGACCACTCCACACCAGCATGTTACTCATTTCCTGCCCTACTGATCTCACTGGGGTGTGGATCTCTGTTCTGGGAAGCCGTCTTGGCCAGACATGAAGTCTGGTACCCAAGGATGCAAAATCTGTAACATTTTTGTCCCTTCAGTCTCAACTGTGCAAGACAGAGAAACGACAAGTCTGCCAGAGACCGTGTGCTTGAAGATCATGGAGTTTGTGGCACAATACACATAAAATGTGTAACTGCTAGGTTGTGATGTCTTTGTAGAGGTGATCAGTAAATGTGTCTGAAAATGCTGAAGACTTGATTGGTTATAGTATGTCAGAAGTTCTGTTATTTTTTAAATTGGTGGAAGAGACTTCTTAAATATGCAGCAGTTGGCTTCTTTGCTATGTATTATTTGTTATGTATGATGGTTGGTGATTTCACCCAAAGGGTGACAACATATTTTCAGCATTGGAAGATACAGGGTTGTTGTCTTAGAAGATGTGCTGTTAGTGAAGATCATGTGTTTACTTGGAAGAATTTTCTGTCCTTCCTTTCAGATCACCATTATAATGCTAACAGTAACATTGCAGTGTAGTAAGAATTGGGCAAGTGTAGTAAGAATTGGGCAAGTTTTTTCCCATGCTATTTGGAGGATTTTTAGAATTGGTTCAGATTTCTCACATTCTCAAAGCCCAATTAAACACCTAAACTACTGAAAAAACAAAACATAGTATTTCATAACACACTTAACTGTCTGCTCAATCAGTATGTTTGGAGATACCTTATTTTTGTAAATTACATTCCTCCTCAGTTTTTGTCATGTCATATAGTAAAAATTCTTTAATGTTCTACCATAGACATTTGCAGATTCACCTTAGTTATTTCAAAGTTGTAAAGTTCAGTTTCAGATTCTTCTAAGAGTCACTGCTGAATAGCAGTGACATAACTGACTCATGTTCATTTTGTTTAAACTTCTACAACCTCCACTTTTTTCAGCAGTGCACAGGTGTCTGAAATACACAGGACTGAATACTTTATTACATTCTTTTTATCTTCTTCCTTTCATCTCAAGCTTCCTAATCACATAGCAGCTTTGATATGACTTCCCTGCTGTTTATTCTCTACTTCAGTTTCCTGTCTCTGTTTCCAGACTTGAGACAAGCACTTGCTAGCATTTTTCATTAGAATTTGTACAGTCAAAACAAGGAATGGTTAGTTACCCTATAGCATCTGTGGTTTTAAGAATATGTGGTCTGTGGCTGCCTTCCTTTCCAATAGTTCTGAGTCCAGTCTGCTTGAATTTCTTGTTGACAAAGGAACTGACAGGTGGTTGAGGCTGCTGCATCTTTTGCCACTGTCTTTATTGGTTCTGGCTGAGCCTGTGTCAAAAGGCTCTCACAATGGACAAGTGCACTGTTCAGAGAAAATCCAGTCTTGAGTATATGAGGCACTTTCATACCTAAAGTGAAGAACACATTTCAAAAAACACAGCTACAATAGGGTGAGTAAACATTTTTCTCACTGTTTGTCAAATGAAATGAATTATTCATTATCCACCAACACACAGCCTTCTTAGTCACGATATTCAGTCTTATTTAATATTCCCCAGTGCTAAGTGACATGCAAGTACACTCTGTCAAGAGATGAAGGAGGGATAAAAATGTCTGCACAACATCTGTGGGAAGAAAGTTAAACCTTTAGAAATGAACTCTTGTATCACAACTTCTTATGTTTTATGTGAAATACACTTTTAGGTTTGAGTTACTGTGCAGGACAAAATTTCTATGGGGGAAGTAGTTCATAGTGTTTTGCTTTATAGTGTGTCTAGTTACATAAAAATCAATATATACATGCTGCATTTTTCAGAATTTTTGTGTTTCTCAAATTAGAGCTAATTTTAATAATGCGTGTTAACATCGTACAAGCAGAAATGCTCACATTGTCCTGCATTTTCATCTAAATAGGAATACATCACTTTTTGCTTTCTTTTTGGTTCCTCTTACTTGTATAATACATGGAAGTGGTTCTGATAATTAAACACTCCCTTTTAAATATTGATGTTTCCTAGTACTAATTAAAACAGCTCAATATTACAAATGTCTTGTTATTAGACTGTAAAAAGAAAATATTTCTTTTCCATTTTCTTTGTAGGCAATTAACCAGAGGCTTACCCCAACCCAGAAATTTACACCAAAAGACTTAATTGCTGCAATGAAAGCCCTAAATGTGGAGCTTGGATTAATTATTGATTTAACATATACCACACGATACTATGAAGTTAAGGTAACAAAAGCCTAATAAAAATGTTAAATAGTTACTGCAGTTTTTGTTTTAAACTGTTTATACATTTACTTACCTTGAATTGGAATAGACAAGCCATCTAGACTGATTTTATGTCTCCAATAGAAAATAAATGTTTTATCACAGAGGAAATAGCTCATTCTCCCAGCTAGTTGCATTTATGGCTTATTAGTATTATGGTAACTCAGTAATGGATGAAAACTTCAGTGCTGGGCACTGCACAAAAAGTGCAGAAGAGTTGTATCCCGTGTCCTGAAGATATTCTCATTTATTCCTTGGTGGTTCTTTTTACTGATCCTCAAGGGAATCCATTAAGAAGGTGTACATTTTTAAGCTACTTTATCAATTTAAAAATTGTTACCTGTATGGTTCAAACAATTGTGATTAATCGGCCTCTGTTGAAAAGGAGAATAAATGGCAGTGTTATAGCAGAATGCAGATCTTTGAGTGCACATGGGCTCTAGGCATTAAGGGAGTGAATTTGTGAGTATGTACATGATTGTGGGTAGGAGGGACAAATACTGCTAATAACTGTAAAATGGTTTAGAATAGAATGCTAAGAATCTCTTCCCTTAGTTAATGTGCAGCCTTATTAGCAGGGATAAATAAATCTTATGTAGGAACTGTTCCCTGTCTGAGATGCTCTTTAATGTATAAATGTTACTGGTAGTTTCTGAGGGTATATCTCTATACAATTGTGTCAAGAGTGTTTTCAGTTTCTACTCAGGATTTGAACAACTGGTTTACATTGTCATTATGTTAGATACTGCTTAAGATTTCTTATTGTTGCAGTACTTCAGTAATTCTTACCATTGCTTTTTTCTTTTCTTGTTAGGATTTACCTAAAAGTGTGCAGTATAAGAAACTTTATACTGTTGGACTTGAAGTCCCTGATAATGCTACTATCCTACAGTTCAAAAAGTGGGTCAGAAAATTCCTTTGGGAAAATGCAGGAAATGGTAAATATCAGCATCCTATGATGTAAAAAAACCTCATCAAAATTTTATGTCAGTACTAACTGTGTCATTTGCTAATTTCAATATTCAATAAAATTTATGGCACCAGGGATCTCAGGCTTTCTACAGGCCTTTCCACTTTATTGTCGTAATAAGAGCCATTATGCAAACCACTACAGATCTTTTTTTTTTCAATCAAAACATGTTTTTTTCAAAAATGACTGGTAACTTAAATGCCCTTCCTGATAGTGTTACATTTATGTTATGTGTCAAAGTAACTGCAGCAAGGCCTTCTTCTGTCTGACCCAAATTGTTTACCATCAGCTGAGTGTTGTAGCTGCCCGCCCTTGATGGGTGTTTTAAATAGCACTGGGTCTCTGATGGCACTGGGCACTGATATGTGTGAGCAGCTTCAGTCCATTTAGTCTGATGTAGTGTGTTTTTGATTTATGAGTCCATTACTGCCCTCAGATCTGAACAGTTTTTGAAAATCTGGTTACAGACCCAGTGTCAGTGTTAACACAGTGTGGCTGGGCTGCTGTTTCAGTGTCTGTGCAACAGGTCAGTTCTTGCTGAGATTGGATACAGTTCTTCTTGTGAAAATAAATTAGTGTGTATTTTGCCAGTGTGTTTGTAGCTTTAAACTTCTCACTTTGTTTGGCAGGATTCTTTGTAGGCAGATTTTATCTGTTTGTTTATCCAATAATGAAGGAACCATTTTTTCAGGCCTTTTCATGATATTTGCTGTGGTTCCTTTGGCATTCTCTTTGAGAAAATAGAGATATTAACTGCCCAAGTGCATGCAGTTTTTACTGCAAAGCATAAACAGGGTCTTGCTGTGGGTGATCAGCTGTCTTGTGAAAAAGTTCTGACCTAATTTCAGGTATGAGAGCCTGAAGTAGAACTACTGGGGGAAAGAAAAAATATAAGAAAAAGCCTTTGTCCTTGCTCAAGAAGTTAGTTTGTACATTCTTCCTTTGCTCTTTTTTGGCTTAAGGAAATTACCTGGTGATTATTAGTTTTCTTCTGGTTTCTCCTAGTGCTTTCTAGTGTGACAAAGAATAGTGTGTATCTGAATCTGAACTTGAGAGAATCAGTTCTTGATCTGTTACTGGATATTGACCTGCAGTTACAGCTCATAAGGGCATTTTGGCAGAGCTTATGTAACTTTTGACTTGGGAGAACTTTACTCCTTGTAATTTAGATAATCTCTAACATATCTCAAGATTCTTTTTATGAATAATTTTTGAGAAGGTGGGGCTTTTTTAGAATTTGAGTTGTTAGGACATCAACTTGTAATGAACTTATGTGGCAATTTGACTGTCATGATCTGTCACAAACACTTATATTTTGTCTCAGTTATATTTTATATCATTCAAAAGTTTATCAATGTCCTGTTTCAAAGACCGTCTTCAGTACTGCCTCTGCCAAAATTTTGTTCTGATGATCATTTTTCTTCTAAAATCTAGCCTAAAACTCTTTATCACTTATACATTTGTTCTTATACCAGCTTTGCCCTGTAAGTGTTGTTCTTCTTTGTCCCCACTATTACATTCTGTATCTCAGATTTGGTCCTACAGACTAAGACAAGCTTCCTTCTTTTATGACTATCATAGTAGCCCCTTCTATATGTATTGAACTTGTTTGTTTTTCATTGCATTTCAATATGAATATAAATAGTCTGGATGGGGTTTTACCAGTGCTTTGCATGATCGTATTATAGTTGCCCTATTTTTGTTGGAAGTCCCTCATTTGAAACACCCTAGCAATAGTAAGTTATTCTGCTTTTTAGCCTTTGGCCAATTAGTATAATCTGTTTTTAAAAGAAAAGATTTCTGTAGAGATTACTGGTCCTTTTCTTCTCCATGTATTTTATACTCCTAAGCATTTCATACTTACAGGTGCATTATGTGTAAGTTAAGTTCCTCAGTTCTACATTTGCTTGTTGAGATTTGCTCTCAAATCCGTATTTTATTCTTTTTCTCCTGTTACTGCAGTGGCTGAGGCTAGGTGCTTTACCTGCCATCAGTCTTTCTTTTTTTCTACATTCTGCAGAGTCAATCTCAGCCATCACAGGTTTGAAACTAGTGAGCTAACAGCTGCTAGAGATCCAGCATGGAGAGGACATATGTCCTGTCTGGATGTGTCTCCTGTTTTACAGACATGACAGTAGAATTTGTAAATAGCAAGCATTATTTATGATTATCTTGTTAGAAGAGATTTTTTTTGTATTGTGCTAGCTTTCTGTTAATTTCACTTTCTGAACTATTAAAGACTGTTTCCTTTTTTGATAGAGAAACTCATTGGCGTGCACTGTACTAATGGAATTAATAGAACTGGCTACCTTATATGTAGGTAAGGCTGTATGAAAGCAGGAATCATTCTTCACAAAAAAGCATCCTTATGTTACTCTGTATTCCCTTTGGGACAATAACATAGTCCTTTCTTCTTCAGGTATCTTATAGATGTTGAAGGCTGGGATCCAGAGGCAGCAATTCAGGGTAAGTGTGTAGATTGAACTGAGGCACATGTCGGGTTGTACTTCACAATTACTAAAAACTCACAAATACTACAATTCTATTTTAGTATCTTTTCGGTAATTTCATCTGCTTGTTTATATAGAAGATTTTATATCTGACTGTTGATTCTGTTCCAGGCAGGACTTGAGCATAGTAAAATTGACAACATAGGAGGAGTATGTTTTAGCTGCTTAATTTTTTTTTTTTTTTTTTACTTGAAAGAATTTTCAGTCATAAGTTTGCTACCACCACTAGTTTCAGGGTTTTTTTTAAAAAATGCTGCAATGATGCCAGCTTGTTGAAATATTTAATACCAAGTTAGAATTGTTTCAAATTCAGCATCTCATGGGGAACAGAAACTTGCCTTTCACGTTTTCAGGGCTCAGTTTGATCACATTTCACTAGACTGCATTTTTTTCCTGTAGCTTTTGGCGATGCCAGAGGTCATCGCATGGATGGCCTTGTGTATCTCACAGATCTCAGGACACAGCCGATGCGAAGGTAAACAAAAGCTTTTCATCCTGTGCTTAAGATTTTCCAGTATGTCTCGTGGCATTTTTAAAAGTTCACTCCCAGTCCTAAGCCAAAATTAATTCCCTCTTAAACCTTTAATATGAAACTACACATAGATGTAAAATATATATGTAGTTGTATATTCTCAGATGAATAACATGAAGTGCAGTGTACTTTGTTCACCTTTTGAATGGATATGGTTCAAAAGATAGTTTTTAATCTGACTACTACTACTGAACATTGTTGTGCTTTTATCATACTGTGACAAGTGTTTTGAGTCTGCATTCTCTCAGAAGCTGAAAGGAGCCACTGCAAAGATGTCTTTGTAAACTCTGTGATCTGCCCACTGTTGTTGGCACTGTAGAACAAGATATTAAAAAAAAAATATAGACCGGTTTTAAGAATAAAAAAATACAGAAAAGTGGAACATTGTTCTCCCCTCTGTTCGTAGTAGTTGTATTTCTGATGTTTAAGAATGTTATGCTTATCATCTCCTAAGAACAGCCAACCTTTACATTTTCCTAAGATATTTGTGCCAATGATGCCTTGTAGCAGTAAATTGATTTTAAAATTAATACTTGAGTGATTTGTTTCTTTTTAGATTATTGGAAGGTCCTTTGTTTTGCTCCTATCTTTGTTTCATAATTTGTGCAGGATTAAGTTGGACTCATGTCAGATTTTTAAAATAAATGTACAAGATTAATATTTTCTGAGTTGTCTGTAAATTTTACTTAACATAAAATTTCTGTCATTGAGAAGAGCAGAATTTTATGGGAGTGGGTTTTTTCTCTGTCAGTAGTATGCTTTAAAAAGAGGCTTATGTGAGATTTTTCTTCCCCTCTTAGTAACCTTGGAATGGATGTTTGGGATGCAGATGAAGATATTATCCCACCACCACATGCAATGGAAGGATCTGTAGAGCGGTTCCCAAATGAAGATTTTCAGGGGTAATAGGCTGAAAAATGGAATTCAAAACAAAACAAAAACTCAACCAACCAACAAAAAAAACCAAAAACAACCAAAACAAAACACAAGAGAAAAGAATTGCTTCATATTGAAAATACCATAGATATCCAAAAGAGATTTTATTAATGTAGCCTACTCATGTAAAATGTATTTACAGAATTTGACAAAACAGCAACAAGATAAGGGAAAGAAAGGGAATGTATGCTGTTAGAAATCTAAGTAATTTGCTCACTTAGGAAAATTCAGTTTTACTTTGCCCGTCCTTCTTCATTATTCTACAATAATCTGCAGTTATTTTTAATTAATTTTGAATCACTGGGTTTTGCCTGTTTAACAAGTACTATAGAATTAGAATTGAATGTTTGTCACAGCTTCTGCTTTAACACTGAAGGTTTTACAATCTTACGTACAGTTTGGATTTTTAGTTGTTTTGATACCTTAATATTTGCAATGTCTTTCATGTAAATTCTTGGTTAAAAATGAATTGTTTTCGTTGATGACTTGTATCGCTTTTAAGTATGATAATCAATACTTGTTAACAGGTCTGGGAAAAGATTAAGAGTTTATGATGACCACTCTCACAATGATTTGCAAGGACAGATGCAGTTGCGAGATTTTGACTTCATTAATAAGGGGCCTGGACAAAGACGAAGACCATTTCATGACCATCAAGCTCAGGATGAATTCAGAGCATCAGTGCAGATGAGAAATTGGGACTACAACAGGGGACAAGAACAAAGACAAAGAGCCTTTACTGATCACCAGTTTTATGATGACTATCAGGAAGACACACAGCTGAAGGACCTAGACTTCAGTAACAAGGGGCATGGACAGAGTCTGAGACCTTTCCACGGACACCAGTTTCATGATGATTTGCAAGCAGACAGACAGTCTTTCGACTTCAGCAGAGGCCGGGAACAAAGGCAGAGATCTTTTCCTGACCATCCATCTCCTAAGGATTTGCAGGAAGACAGGCAGTCAAAGGATTTTGATTTCGGTGGCAGGGGCCGTGGCCAGAGGCGAAAACTGTTCCATGACCACCAATCTCGTGATGAATTTCAGACTCATGTGCACTTAAAAGAACTGGATTCTGCCAGCAGAGGTGCTGGCCAAAGACTAAGATCCTTCCGTGACTACGAGTCACATGATGACTTGCAGACACAGAGGCAGTTGGGAGATTTTGAATTTGTTAAGAGGGGTCGTGGGCAGAGGTTGAGACCTTTTAATGATCACCAGCCTCGCAATGACTTAAAAACAGAGATGCAACTGAAAGATTATGATAATAAAGGTCCTGGACAAAGGTGCAGACCTTTTCATGACCCTCAGCCTTATGATGGCTTACAGGAACAGACTCAATCAAAAGATTTTGATTATGGGCACGGACAAAGGCCAAGATCTTTTCATGATCATCCTGGTCACAATGACTTACCACGTGAATGGTGTTCAGACAGGTAAAGCATCCTTGAGCTGTAAGAAACAGAATTAGACAATGAAAGTTTAAACCTCAGCAGTTTTAACTTAAATTTCAAATTAAGTATTTTTTAAAATAAATTATTTTAAAATAATCATCCTTTTAATATATAAATGATCAGTTTATTAACTTTTCTTATGCTGACTTACGGAAAGGTTTAGTAAAAACCTTTATCAAAGGAAAGCTGGAGTGTAGCAGCTTCAAAAGCCAGTGTTTCCTTAATTAGAAGCTTGTGCTTCTTTAAGATTTGGGTTTCCTTTGCCTTTCAGTCAGCTTGAAACAAAACTCTTGTCCCACTTTGTTTTGTACAGAAACTTATACTTAAAAAGAAATCATCTGGGAGGATATGAAATTTTATTTATTCCCTCAGCCAAACACAGATAAACGGGAATGCTACAAGGAAGTTTTATTTGCCTTTGTTTATTCCATGAATTAATAATTAGTTAGAAATCTGCTTCAGAACTTGCTTTATATTCTCACAAATACATATATCACTTATTAGTAAACTTATTGGGTTCTGACATATTTCAAAATACTTTTAATATTGCAGAATGTACTTCAGATTTATTGGACTAGTTAAGTTTGATTTAATTTGTTCCACTGTACAGCTAAAACAGAGGATGTTATTACAGTGAGGCATATTCTTTTGAGGTATTAAATTAATACAGTTATTACAGTTTTTATTAAAATTTTAAGTAATGTTTATTTAAAGAAGAAATGTTTTATTTCATTTGATGTGCATGTTTTTTCCCAAATCTTACAACTGTTGGCAGTCTTCTTAACATGCAATTCTTTTGGTTATTTGTAGAAGCCAATCCTTTTCTTCCCATGAAAATGTACCAGAACCTCATTTCTCCTCATCTCCTTCACTTCACAGAGATTACGGGTCTGATAATGATGACTTCAACAGAAATTACGGGTAAGTATCAGATATCACGCATTGTTTTCTGACTTACCTTTGTAGTATTACTCCCCATGTTTCCCAGCTGAAAAATACAAATTAACTGCACAGTGTAAAAATCCGTGTTAATATTTTTCCTTAAATGCAGTTCAGCCCTTTGGAGCTGAGCACTGAGCAAGTAATGTAACTAATTTGTGGTCCATTGATACTGAGTTTTGAGTGTGATTATTGTGTGAATCCCTGACATAATCATTTGACATGACAAGCACAGTTCAAGCTAATGAACTACATCATGTGAAAGTCAAGTATCAGTAAGCAGAAAAGCAAAACTCAGATGCTGTATTCAACTCCTAAGCACTGTGTTCAAGGAGCTGAGCAGTTCTACTGTGTGGGATGGGCAGACACTCAGCTGGGTTGCTCAGAGCCACCGTCCCACATCCTTGAAGAATGGACATAGCCCCTGTACAAACTCATCTCATGAGACTTAGTTTGAGGTGACCCTAGGTACTTCTAGAGATACTTTCCAGTCTTAAGTGAATCTATGGTTCAGTAAGGGAGAATATTTTAAAATTTTAAAGATGGTTTTGAATTGCCTTTACTTCACTTTTTTTGCTACCACTTACTTTACCAAGTAAGGAGAGTATTTGAGAGTAAAGAGAATTGAAACCTATACATGAGGGTGTGTGTGTATATATATATATGTATATATATATAGTATAGGCATTTTTAGATCGTTCCACATGTATTTTATAGGAGAGTGAGTCTTCTATTGCAGAAGATTTACTAATTAAAATATTTTCCTAAGTATATTATTGCCTAATAGTTGAGACTATGTACTAGAGAGCTACTGTTACATATTGTACAAAAAATCACAACACAGACTTAGGAAAAAAACATCCCTGAGGTAAAGATATCCTCAGTAAACAGGTAATTTTGATTGTAAACAGCACCTGAAAGAAGACTTCCTCTAGTAGAATTACTTATTGTAAAGAGCTATAATTTTAATCACTAGAATTGGAAAATCAATACAAACAAGTTTGCAATATCCATAGAGAGGATTTTCATTTCAGGGGGTAAAAACATGAATTAGGGTTTGAATTGTTCTTTCAGTGTTAGACACAGTTAATTTCTAGTGGTGGCCATCAACAATAAATCAACTGGTTTATTTCTAAGAATTTCACGGTTCATATTTGTTCTTGCAGTAATCGACCACATTGTCCTGAAGACAGTAGGAGAATGCATCCCTCAGAGGAATTTAATAGAGGAAAAAACAGATTTGCACCATACTCCTCACGAACAATGCACCCATCTTCATCCCTACACCAAGAAGATAGTGCAATAGACTATGAAAGAAAGTCTTTTCAGGGTGAAACTACCAGAAGCATGGAACAAAGTAAAAGGTTACCAGTTGTAACAGTTGATTACAATTATGGTCTGCCACTAGATTGTAGACCTGAAGAGGAAGAGAGATCACATTATGATTTACTGCCAAGAGACCACTACAGCTGGAACTGAATAAAAAGGACAATGTTTGCCCTGCTTAGAATTGCTTTCACACATTTTATTTTGTACGTGGACCAATTTTTTTTTTAAAGCAAATTAGTTAAATGAAAATTTCAGTAGTAAAGAACAGGTCTCTATTGTAAGATTAGCTTCTACTGATGTTTGGTTCTTTAAATTTATTAGGCTGTATTTGTTAAGTGTTGTTGGAGACAATGTCTCTGTACACATGGAATTAAAGAAGTCCTTCCCTTTAGTGAAATTGCAACCCTGAAACAAACATCCCCTTAAAACAAACAACTTTGAGTGATTGTGTTTGTTTTTTGTTTTACAGTTCTTTAAAATATATGTGATTTCCAGATGCATAATAAAACACTGCACTATCAGGTAGACTAGCACTGAAATTATAGGGAAAATACTTAAAAATGAATGAAGCCAAGTTATGTCCAGTTCATCCTTTAATTTAAAAACAGAAGTTTGAATTATTGCTAACAATCACTGCAGCATCACAATTTACTTCCATATTATCTGTACCAACCACTGAACTGATCTAGCTGCATTCTTTTTCATAGCAGAATTTTTCCCAGATTGCTAAGAACATGTAAGCAAGTGGAGTTCGAATATTCTAAATGTCAACGATGTTTTTCAGTAATTGGAGTATCTCATCTTGATTGTGTATCTTTTTCCTGGTCCCTTAGGTTATCTATGTTTCAGAATAGCCCACTGCAGGTAAATTTCACCAGTTTCTCAGCAACAGATCCTAAGGAAGGTAGGTCATGTGTGTCACCTTAGCTGTCTCGACTGGCCAAGGGCACTGGTGCCGATGTACTTGCACCTCCTCGTTTGTCACTCATATCTGTCCTACCCCACAGCTCTGCTTTTTACTAGTTTCTTCTTACAGCAGAGCAGTGTAATCAAAACAGAAGACTTACTTCTTCAGGTGAGCTCCTTTTAAGAGTCATGTATTGAACAGTCTCTCCTGAACTCTGTGGCTCTCACAAAGGTAGTGCAACAAACAGTAACTGAATTTATGGTAGCAGCTGCACAGTAGCACCAACAGCTTCTACTATGAATAAAGAAATCATTCCATAGGATGGAAAACAGTATTACTGTAATACTTAGGTAAATTAAAATACGTACATTTTTCATTATTATTATATTTTAATGAAGTAATACTTGAAAAGGCATCACAATAAATAAGGATAAAAGAACATTATATTAAAATAAACAATTGAATGCAAGCTACTTAAGTCGTACAGTTAAGACACTGCCTTAAAAGCAAAACTTTAAAGCATCGAGCAAGAGGGTGTAGGTATACACTAGAAAACTGGAAAAAAAAGCATTCATAGCCAAAACCCAGAAAGTTGGGTTTTTTTGCCTTTTAGTGGCAGCATAAAACGCAGATTTCTGAATTTGTGGTTCTGTACTAAATAAGAAATAGATCAGAGCATCTTACAACTCCTGCTGTTCCTTAACACATGCAAACAATTCTAGTCAAAGGACTCTGTGGATATAAATTCATACTGCAAATGCTTCATTGCCTGTGCAACTGGTAGAACAACTTTGGCTTTGTTCATTGTACAAAGTAAATAGTTTTCTCATTTTCACAGCAGCTTCGTATTTCCCATTAAATTGTATTTGCCATCAAATCTGATGGTGAGCTTCAGTCATGTGGTCTCAGGAGTGAAGCTCTGTCTATATAAACTGATTGTAGAACTGAACACTAAATGTTAAGAAAAGGCCTTTGTTCTTCGCTTGCCTTTCTTTTTTTTAATTGAGCTGTAAGATGAGAATCTTTATCTAGACTTGTTTATTTGGAAGCAAGAAAGGTCTGCAACGTGGGCTACTATAGTGCTAGATCCTTTAAAAAAATCAACAAAAAAACCACCCTTCCTGGCATTCTCCAGCAGGGACTCAAGAATTACAGACTGATATTACAAGCATTTGTTTGAGGCTTTTTTCTACTATGTATGCAGTATTCATAAAGTGAATAAAGAGCAGCAAATATTTGCCCCTTTGTATTTTTGTTTTGGGGTTTGTTATTTAGGATTGCAGTGACCCTACAGTCAATCCTTTGTTTCTTCAGACTTGAGAGCTGAAAAGCTGCTGCACTGGAAAGCTCAGTGAGGAGGAAACATGGCATAAGAAGTTAGGATCAGCAGCAGCTCTTACCAGCTCTTGTCAGTTCCTGAACCTTTGAGGGTTCAGGTGCAAACAACCAAGTGGTGCAATTCCTGTTATCTGGCAAAATTGATGTCACTTTCTTATCTATGTTGAATGTCTCTCTTCAGGGAATAGTGTGATGTTTCCACAAGTGGTTTTGGGAGGACTATATGGAAATAGATGTAGTTTTGTTTGTTTGTTTATAATTTAGGATAAGGCTTTCCACCCTGTTGTTCCTGATGGAATTAGGCAGAACTAAGCCCACATACTACATTATGAACTCAGCTGACATTTATCTCAAATTCCACGGTTGATTCATCACTGTATATTCACATCTGTACTATTTAATTGCTAATTAATTTCACACAGTGGAGAATGAAATTAAATTAAATGTTTCTTGGTTTTTAAGGGAACATTGTGTTACAGCAGCACTCATAAATAAAACACAATCCTTTTATTTATTTCACAGTTGTACAAAAAGGTCATAAAAATTTGCTGGTTTCTTTTGTGTATGTTCTCAGCAAACCTAGAACTAGCTGTTGTTTTATCATAGAGCATAAAAAGCCAGATAGTGTTGGTTTCCCACTGCCCTGAGTGTGAAATTTTGAAGAAAAAACACAAGAATACAGAAAATCCAGATTGAGCACAAAATTATTTAAGGAATTTGTAACAGTTCTAATATATAACTGCTGAACTCTCAGAAAACTTCTTTTTTGTTGCTGTCCTGAAGTCATGTTTTCATTGGATTTTTATCAGAGGGTGAAGCCTTCGTGCCAGCTTGCCATGAGCTATGATCATCCTGAGTAGGGAAATGTTCAGGTGATTCCTGGAAAAAACTGAAAGTTCAGATGAGCTCTGTGCAGAAGGCTACTTCCCAAAGATGGCTTGGCAAATGGAGAGGTCAGCTCCAACAGAAAACCAGAACACAAGGATACAACTAAATCTATATGTAGAAATCTCAATGTACAGTGTTTAGTTTTCTGCGGGAAGAGCAAAGTTACCTATAAAAGGGCTATAAAGGTTTGCATGTGACTGTTCTTTCTCTCAGCTGAGGCAAAAGGTAAATGACCTACAAGGAGCCACAAGTGTAATTTGGATCCTTCCTTGTTTATTTGCCTCTGAAGTAACTGCTGGCAAGCTGCAGGCTTTCTCTTTGCACGTGCAAAAACGATCAGTGATGTGTTACCCTTCAAATTTGGGGTGCACTACTACAACCAGTGTGCTGGGACCAGCAGTTCAATGACCTGAGCAGCATCTTCTCAAAGATCAATTCTTTCTTAAAATGCCTTATGTGAAGCATTCAGAAATGCAGGCACCCAAAGGTCATCTGTGGCCTAAGAACCTGTTCAGTGCTGAGAAGAGAAAGAAGGTATTCCCCATCTGAGGTTTAGCAAGGGGATATGAATCCTTGGCTGCTGTGAAGAGCAGTTTATTTAAAATATTTGGGCAAACAAAAAGCAATAGCTTCCATGCTGTCACCAACCACTAGAGCTTGTTTCCTCTGTAGGCTGACTCTTACTTGCTCCAGTTGTCAGCAGACTGTGCCTTACTGGTTCTGGTGGACAGCAATTACCAAACCAGCAGCTCCCTTTCCTCCTCTCATGAAGAGCCAGAAAAACATGACAAAAAGGAACCAGGTGAGGAAGCAACTTGATTCTTTGTCCTCCTGAGATGAGAAGACTGCAGGGGTTGTGGGGGAAGAAATGTTTTAAAAAAGAAAAATGAAGGAGGAGGGAAAATGAAAATTCAGATGCCAGGGGGAGAGACTGTAAGTGAAGAAATGTGTAAAAGGTGCATGTGTAAAAAGCTGGTGAAAGATTACTGGGTATAAAAAGAGGGCACATGCTGGAGAAGGAGCTCCTGGCAACTTCTTATCTGGGTCTTCTAAGCTGCGCCTGTGGCTCTGTGTGAGCTGATGTAAATAACATTTATCAAAAAAATACAGGAGCACTCAGACGTCTAATCCTACAGTAAAGTCATGTGGGATCTTAAAACTAATTAAGGCTTCTCTCTAAGCTTTAAATCTAGTCTATGTGTAGTATAATATCCTGATGATATTCCCTGTAGAATCCAATGAGAATTTCAGGCAATCAAGTAAAAAACTACTCCATAAACCTATTCCACATTGAAAACAAGCTCAGTTTTTACTGGTATCAGGAATCTCATCATTTGAGGAACCCGAGAATAAAATTCAATTTGTCTATTACCTGTACATACCTGCCTTATCTCACACTTTCAGGACAGCATCAAAACACTCTATAATGTTGCTGTTACTGTACCCATCACACAACACTTACAGTTAAAAGTTAGTTAAAGTATAATAAACAAATCTGAAGTAACTCTCTAAGAAGTAAAACAAACAAGTCAATACAGAGTCATAATCAAAGCAGGAGACATTTATTCCTTTATGAGGAACACTCAGGACTGAATGTTCCACAAAGGAAGATGAAAGAACCCTCAACATAGATAAACCTGATAAAGTTGTTACAGATGAGGATGTTCCCCATGTAGTTCTCCAAAGGGCCTCTTCTAACATAAACAGAAAGAAGTTTTTACTTTCAGAGTTATACTACCAAACAAAAGTCCATAAAACAAAATTAACTCTTTTATTAGAAGTAAACAGAATTCAAATTATTGTTAATATCTGTTAATCTCAGTCCATCTTTGAGATGCACAAAGTAAATTTTTAAAAAAGTATAAACTGGTGTATCCAAAAGCTAGAGCTGATTGATCCTTGACTATATACTTCAGATGAAAAATGGGACTGTCATATCCTGGTATCAACATCATGTTGTAGATATTCAATAGCAATTCTGGTATGCAGTGAATGGTAAATTCTGATATTCACACTACATGCTGGAAATCTTTCATAGGCCTAAAATATATTCTGATATACCAATATTTGCAAATTAAAGTAAAACAGTTATTGCTTTCCATCACTTAAATATAAGAGTTAAAATATATAGAGAACAAAGGGTACGTGCACCAGACTTGTTTTTAAATCTAATTTAAACTCATTAACTGCTGCAGAACTTGTGATGATGGCCACAGATTAGCTTTCTTTTTTATCTTTGAAAAGCAACAGCTTTTGGAAAGAGCTGGACTAGATGTGAAACCTCTGGCCTTGTTTATTCAGCATTATAGTGTGTTTCTGAATCCTTATGTCCCTGATGACAGAGGTGCTTTTCTATTTATGCTCTTTGTATTCAGTTTGTGCACACTGGAATTATATGCACTTTTTTTTTTTTTAACTGCACAGACTAATGTCCCTCTTGCATTAGGTCATGAAAAAATAAAGAACAATCAGACTACTGAGATTAAATAAAGAAAAAAGCCCTCAAAACCACACAACTTTAGATAATAGAAAAACTTAGTAAAAGGTATCTAGTTGTTTCTCTCATGTTATTTTCATGTTGCATTTTTCCACATTTTTTCATGTTGCCTATGTAGAAAGACCTGCAGAATTTATAGGAAGAGCTTGACCTCATTATTTCCTTTTCTGTTTGCCTCTGTCTGGCTCCTTTGTGCCTGTTACCTTGATCCAAACAAGCCCAATTAGATACTTCACATGAGCTTTTCTCCCCTTCAGTTCTCTTTCTGGATATGAAATACTAAATTCATTTTTATATATGTATGTATAAATGGAGGTATATGTGCATTGTAAACATATATATATATATATTTCTGTGTGTAAATGGAGATATCTCTAAATGTCAGTGAGAGAGCAGGTATAAAGATGCAATTGTCCATGGAAGTTATTACTGTTAATCCCTTAATATTTCAGTATTAAGTTTATTTACTGAATGTAAATTTAGTTACTTTCTTGCCAAAGAAAATGGTGTAGTGCCATGCACAGACAGGTCAAAAGAGAGAGGCTCTAAATGTAAAATAACTGTTTGTTTAAAAAAAAAAATCAACTCTATGAAATGGATAGATAATACCATATCCTAAAAATGCCACAGGAACAATAAACTACCCAAACTATAAAATATTTTGTTAACTTAGGATAGCATGGATAACTGCTAGACAAAACTAAGAAACTTGGAGTTTTTGTAAATAAAAGTTTCCAAAGGATATCAGTAATTTATGCCTTCATGTGTTGTAAGATGGGATGGAAAGTAGAGCTGAGTTAGAAAGTGGGAAGTTCAGGATCATGGAACTAAATGTTGAAGAAATTAGCCTTGTTTTTGTTAGCCATGGACTCTAATTCCAAGAAGGTTGACCAGTTGTACAGAGTATCTCTTTAAAATACAGATGGGCAAGAAGCAACAGTTCTGAACAAGTCTGTGCCATTTCATGAGATAAAATCCCTGAGAGCAGAGAATCAGAAGAAGAGAATCACAAGTTTTCCCTCTCTATTTCTCATATCACGAGCCTCTCATTCAGGAAAATTGTCTCAAATTGACGATGTTAAATATGATCAGAGGTAATGAAATCTAATGAGATAATACACAGCTTTGGTGACACTGGGAATCTTTTAGATGTTGGTGATTTTCACTACCTAGTGGTTATTGCAGTCCTGTTTGATGTTGAGAAATTGAAGCCCATCAAACATTTTTCAGAAATGTTGCAGCTGCACATTGTGGGTGGCAATGCTTTGCCCTGATTTGTTTCTCAGAATCCAGCACTTCATTGGTATCTCTGAGGTGTTTTTAAACTACGAGAGCTATCAGTCAGCATCCAGCCTCCAGCCACTAGCACTTATTGTGAAGAACTTAAAAGGAAGGCCATGAACAAGTTGACTTTTTATTAAGAAGCTTTTGAGAAGGTTGTGGCAGCTACCAAAAAACCTCCCTGGAGTAAAAATAAGACAATTAAAAGCCATGAGAGTTGTCATGGAAACTAGTGAAAAAATAAATACACCTTTCAATAAAAATCAAGCAGAATAGCAAGAGAGTATTAGTTAGCAAGAAACAAGAGATTACTCAAAAAAATATAATCTTTCAGCAATCAGAACTCTGATTTTAACAACACTAGTAAAGAGGGGCCTAACTTACAGAGATAAAATGTCAAATAAAAACTAGGAAGATTAAATGATACTTGAAGAAGAAACAGTTAAATATATAAAAACAAATAAGAATTTTAAAGTTTAAATGTTAGAAATACTCTACAAGAGATCTAGTTAGTTTGCAGACCTCAGAACAGAAAGCATTATTAAGAAATACATGTTGCAAAGAACCTGCATGGTTCACCTGCATAAGTTCATCCTGCATAAATGTATCTCAGAGAAATTTTTCCCCAGATTATCAAAAAAATTATAGTGATTAAGAAACCAGCAGAGAGGCTGTCTATGCAAACAGCAGAGCAGGGCCAAGCTTCTAAGACTAGCTTGTCTTCAGACAAGATTTCCATGGGAATTTGGGAATAAATAACATAGACACTAAAATACATGCAAGTTATTAGGAAAATAATCTTTTTTTATCAGACTAGAAGGCAGCAAATGTTATATGCACCACCACAGAGAGGCTGGTGCGATCCCGAGCAATACAATTCTACATGCCTTCAGGACACAAAAAACTAACTGGAAGTTAGTCTTCTGAAAGTTCAGAATATGTGAAAGATTATGTTATGTCAGGTCTCATCAGGAGGGATTCCACCTGGAAAACAGTGCCTCTGTCATCTGCTATTTGCACAGCTGGAGCCCTTGGAGGCTGCACCACTTTTAGCCGGGGCTCTGGCAGCCGGCAGGGCACGTACCCGCGCTGCTGCCGCTGTGAATCTGCAGCCCAAGCAGTGAGAGCTTGCAGGTGAACACAGCTGGCAGGAGGCAGAAAGCAAAATAAAAACAGTTGAGATGAATGCAGAAAGTACTGATGAAAACATACCAAAGGAGTGAAATTACTGAGTTTTATTTAATTTAGGAGCAGGCTGGAGAGAGTATACTGGCACACAACAGATTTTCAGAGGGGATTCTTTTAACAGAAGAAGAAGGAAGAAAATGTATAGGTACTCCTTGAAAAACAGGTTTTGAAAAAAAGCAAACAAAATTGGTGTGACTTATAGAGCCACTGAACAGATGCATGGACGAAGAAGAATTAGTTTTCATAGGGTGTAGGGAAAGGATTGAGCAGGAGATACAAGTGAATAGTTAAGTAATGATGTGCTTCACATAAATGTCACATCAAAATACAAATATATACGGTGTGATACTTGAATGAATTGTATTTGAGTCCAGAATGCCTGCTACAACAGATCATTCTTTCTGTCTTTTGCAGATTGTTTTGCTGGAAGTGCAGTTTATCAGAATTTCAGGAAGTACTCACTGCATATGGCCCACCACCAATATTTTCCCTGCACTTATTTTTATCAGGTAGGAGCTGTTCAAAACAAATTTTATTGCATATTTGATGTGCCCTCTGCCTTGACTGCTATTAAAACTATTTCTAAGGAACCTAAGAGGAAATAGGATGTTAGAATTGGAACGATCACCTGAGGATCATTTCAATAATGCCCACAGCAGGACAGGATGGCTGCTGATTCCTGACTAAACAAACACGGAAATACTATCAGGGATGTTTGCTATACATCCATGTCAACAGCATCAAACATACAAGAAAAATATCTCTGCCCTCAGTCTGCTCCTTGCTGCTCCCTACCCCAATTCCCTGCTTCTCTCCCCATACACAGCTAAGTCAAATACAGGGGACACAGGGGACAGGAGCAGGCCTGGGATCATGGTCGGTGACCCAGGCAGGTGCACCTGCAACACGAAGGCATGGGATAGCAGAAAGGGGAGTTTTTGGAGTACTCTGGTAATAGGCTCTTGGTCTCCAGTTAAACCCACTGTACTTTTTGCATGTATTCAGCTACAGAAGGTATATTGAGCTATTTAAAGGTAGCTACTGCATCAGAGCCATGACAGGCAAAAGGCATTACCTGAGCTATTGAGTGTAGTACTGTGACAAAACCCAAGTCTGCCACTGAAAAACAGCTCTGTGGTTTGCTCTGGCCACACTGTGCTCGGAGGTCTCAGGCTGACTCACATTGCCAGTGTTTGGGCCACTTCAGTGCCAGTTTCCAGTTGCCACAGTGCTCCCACTAAAGAACAGGAGGAGACAGGCAGGAAAGCGGCACCCCGGACATACTTTGTGAAAGGCTGAAGTATAGGCTGGACCTGCGTGGATAAGGATAGATGGAAGCATTCTATCCCAGTGTCTCTGTAGAACTGTCAGAAGACAGTGATAATGCAGTGATAAGCATTAGAATGTTTGTAATATCTCCTCGTGGGGATGGAATGAGTGAGCCCATACGCAAAGAGTTAACTCTCCCGGGAAAGGGAGACCAGCCAGAAAGGCTGGGGTGAGCAGAAATCCCTCTGGAAGAGTTGGCTCTGAAACACTCACACCTCAATGGGCTTCAGAGGAAAACTTTATCGTACAGCGTTATGCAAATTCATGTGTTTATCCAAGTTTATGCCATCACAGGAAAGAAAAATCTATTATTTTGTTTCCAACTTATCACATGGAAGGTTACATACGTCAGCTAACTTTATGTACCAGTCTGGGACCATTAATTTAAATGATTAGTCGAAGGGTAATTTCTTAATCTGGATCTGATGGAAGCTGATAGCGAGCACTTGGGAGCCTGGTGTGCCTGGCCCGGAGCAAGGGACAGTGCCGGGCTGGATTCCAGGGATCTTTCAGCACTGCCCGGGGCCCGCCGGGCTGGCAGGACGGGCCGCGGTCCCAGCCGCGGCGACGGCAGGCTGCGGGAAAGAACGCGGCCCCTGACGGAGACGCCGTGACCGGGCCGGACCAGCCGCCCCGTCGCGGCTGGCGATGGTTATAAACCCTCGCGTGTTCCCACGCCCGTATGCCATAACCCCGGTGCGGTACCACCGCGGTGTGCTACAAGAACCCCTCACTGCGGGGCTCCAGAGCGGCGGCCGCCCGCAAGGACGGCGGGGCGGCCCGACGGGGCCCGGCGGCAGCGCGGGGCATGCCGGGAATTGTAGTCCCACGGGCTGCAGCTTCG
>VXBQ01017097.1:2741831-2831407 GCA_013400175.1 Phainopepla nitens | reverse complement strand
GGAGAGAGACCTCGCCGCGGCCTCCCCGCTGGGCTCTGGGGGTGGCTGCGTGCCCTGGTGCCTGGGTTTGCTTCCTGCCCTGGGCTGACTCCCGTGCCCCCTCCCTTCCTTGGGCCGCAGGGGCTCTGCCTGGGGCGTCTCGGGCTTCCTCCAGGATTCGACACCTTCGTTTTGTTGGCCAGTCTCTCCTAGGGTGGCTAAACTGCTAGGGAATGGGAAATTATGATATTGAGTCCCAAAAACTGGCGAGAAACCCTTTTTGCGTTTCAGAGCCCTTAGTTGTAAAGTAACCAAAATAAAACAGGCTTTCATGGGGAAAAGTGATCAGTCTATTCTGGCTCTGCCTCAAAATGTTGGGCAGTATCTGCTTGCACACATGTGCTCTGGGGTGTGCCAGCGTTTAAAGCATTCACAGATACAGAGGTGTGTCTTAACAGAGCTGTTTTATAAAAAATGCTGAGCACAAATTCCTGCCTCTTTTTTTTCTCCTTTTTTTTTTTTTTTCGTGTGTGTGTGAAATGGGCGGGTTAAGCTTCCTAACAGGATAATTGAAAGGAAACCATAAATCCAAATTAAGCTTGTGATAGATTAGCTCCAAGTCACGTGTTGGTAGTATCTCTACTTCCAAAGTGCTATCACAAAAGTAAATTCTGGTTCAGTAGCTGTGTGTGAGTAATTTCACAATTTTATGTAGCAAAGTGTGCACATTTATAATGGAAATCCATCAAAATTAATGGCAGTAATGCACCTTTTAAGACTTCTAGTAGCAGGTGTTTTATTTTGAGCTTTGTAGTTTCTACAGAGTATCCTTTTGCTTTATTCTCCTCTTATTTTTTTATCAACTTTTTGTTTGTTTGCGGTTTTTTTCTTGTCCCCTGAATCTGTCCAGAAGAATATGGAAGGTAGTGAGGATTGCTGTAACAAGATTACCATGTACATTAAAATAAGTCATCATGTAAAGTAGAGGAGTCGTCTAATTACATTGGGTCTGGTCAGTCTGCTTACCCAACTTTGCTAATGTACATGTGATATGGGGATAACTGGAATATCAAGACAGAGCTTTTCAGCTGTGTGCTGAGGCTGTTCTGCTCCAAAGGCTGGTTTCCATTTCAGTTACCAAGGTTGCTTTGGGGCAAAGCAGCAGTGCAACGATTTAGTTAACACGTTTTGGGAACTGAAAGCAAAACTAGATATGGCTCATTCTGTGATTGAATGTGAAGCATTCAAAGTCGGTGTGTTAATAATAGTGCTGTATATTGCTTCAGATTGTCGTTTTAGTATCCAAATGTTACACAATTCAGCACAAGGTATCAAACTTCAGTAAAGGTGCTGTAATACTGGTGAGTTGGTACAGAGTTGTTTCGGCTCCACATGTAGGCAAAAGAATATACTTTTTGGAGTGCTGTAGCACCTTGACTATTCCTGGTAAACGCCAATATTTCTATAATTGTGAGAAGTGATAATGTGTAAATTGGGCTTTGTGCTTGTTTTTAATAGAGCAAAGCCTGTCTATGTCCCTTGGAAGTCAGACAGCAGCTCCTGATAAATGGAGTTTCCTTTCTGCTGCTGGACCATAGGAACACTGATACAGTGTTAGTGCTGCTTTTGTAAATAAAGATACCTTTCTTCACCTTTCACTTCAGGACACTGAACTTCAAAGGTCCTTTCCTTTCAGACACGCTACAAATAATTGCTTGTGAACTTGTGTGTACAACCGCATAATTATTTCTTGTAAAGATTTTGTTGGTCCAGCTTCTGTTCTAATTCCACTTTTCCTCTAGATAGTTACAGTTACTTTTTTTATGGACTACCATAATATTTCAGTGTTGAATGCCTCTTACCTGTGCAAGTTTGGAGAGTGAGGAAGAAGCTGACTCAAATTAATCTTTCTCCAAAGCCCACAGTCCTTGTGGAGTGCGTACCAAGCATTAAGGCTAACAATAATTTCATTAGGGGTAGTTCTGTGTTGGAACAATTCTTTTAAAAATAACTCTTTTTGGAAGTGAGGGTTGGAGTAGTTTTACATTCTCAAAACAATAGATTATCAGGTGGTTTTTTTTTCCCAGGAAAGTTTAGTTTCTGCTCTTTGGCCAATTGAAAACCTTTCTCAAAGCCCTGATCTGTTCAGGGAGATCCAAACAAACATAGGGAATACTTTGAAATACCTCCAGATTAGATTGAGAATTTGCAGATTTGCTATTAGTAAGGTCATCATAAAAGTAATTGTAACTAGTTGTAACCTGTTGACAAAAAAAGTGTGATATTTAATTCTGCATTTTATGTTACATGGATTGAAGACCCCCTTCTATAAAACGTTTCTGTGTTGATGCTCTAGAAAACAGACATAAAGCAAAACAGTAGGTACCTCATACCAAAAGATGTTGCAGAATATTTGCACTGTATGTGTTCATTTCTTTGGGAGTTTTATGCCGAAGAGACTAATGAATGCCATCCTCCAGAAGCAGGGATAGGTGGGTGGGATGGCTGATACTCCTTCTGTGAATGTGAAAACTCATTTGGTAGGCCTTAGCTTCTGTCACCAATCTTAGAAGTATAGATGAAGTAGTATAATGTTTGCACAGATAATAAAAAAATGCCAATGTTTTTGATAGTGGAACTAAGAGGAAGAAAAGGAAGTGAAAAGTTTTGCTTCAGCTTCATTCCTACAAAGTTCATGATCCAAGTGAACAATTGCAGTGGCTCACTAGTGATCTTATGAGATACTTCAAAAGGAAAAGTAATGTTTCCAAGAGGATGACAACTCATAGACTGCTCAGGATGGGAGAGTTTCAGTAGGTAATAAAATGATAATAGTCCTTCAGTATCTAATAGTATTTCCAGTTTCTTTAATGTGTTCAAAGGCACCTGACGTGTTATTCTCACACCAAGGTGTTAATGCCTTTCTCCTGTTTTTGAGGGCCTTTGCAGTATGGAGGAGAACCAATGTACTTCTAAAATGTAACAAAATTAGGAAGCTGGTAAGGTGCATTAAGAGTAAACAGTTTAACTTTAGTTGGTATATCCTTTAAGTTCTCCCTGAAATACTGCGAAGACCAACCTCTTCAGGGTATGTTCAAGACAGCTCCTTACAGAAACATGCAGAGCGTAATTTGCTGCTCCTGCCACCCGTTCGTGATTTGATCTGTGTAAGATTAATCGTCTTTTCTAGAGTTTTCAGGGGTTTTGTTTACTTGAATTTGTGTATGACTGGTAATATGTAGATTAGGAACCTAGTTTTTGTTTTAAAATAGGTAATGTCAAAAGACTGAGACTAACGCTCCTGTGAACTAAGCAGGCCTCATGTGTTGCTCTCAGTTTTTGAAGTGGAGGGCTGTGGCTTCCCAAGAACAAGTGGCTGCCCTGGCTGGCATCATTGCTTATGTAACTTTTCAGATTGAATACTGCATCAAAAATCTCCTATGTGTGCTGTATACCTTCCAGAAATTTTTTTTGAGGTTATCACAGACTTCCTCTATAAAGAATTCAGCTTTTAGCTTCTGTGGAAGCCATTACTTCGTGACTGCCCTTGCATAAAAAACAGGATTTAACCTGAGCAGGTATGTGTTCACTGCTACTTAAAGACCTGTGCCCAAAGCACTGGAATAGATGTTCTATAATCAATGTGCTTATGGGAATTCAGACTCAAAAGAGGGGAAGAATAATGTAACTCTTCCCTTGTTGGTGGAGATTAACTTGAAGACCAGAACAGTGGACTGCCTTCTGTGCTGCTCTTTGTGGGAGGGCTGATACAGTCATGGGAAGGGGGGAAGCAGAGCTGGCATGTGCACTGCTGCCCAAATGACATAGAGCTCTCAGTTTCTCAGACACACTTTTCTAATGGACTGAAGTGAAAATGGAAAGTCAGGATAGCGTGCTGATAAGAATGCCAACCTAGAGCAGCAGATGGAATTTGAATAGTCACTGAGGTGCTCACTTTGTAACTCACTGATACACATCCTGTATTAGTCTGTCCTGACAGCTGCATCAACTTGCAATTCTCTCTCACAGGTTTTGTAATCTAACTGGTCACGTCTTGGGGTGCATCTTAGTTGTAGATACATATGTAATAGTTTACAAGTAAAACTTGTAAAGCATGAAGTTGTAGATCACACATTAAATGCACAATCCATATGGAATTAATTCTACTAATTTTAGCATTTGGTTGGCTTCCATATGCAGTGTATAATACTGTGATGTGGTGTGATCATGGAGCTGTTGTTTCATTCCAGATGTTCCTTCAGCTGCTGTGTGGGAAACAAGATTTCTTCATTGTCCACAGTCCCACCTTCATAACTGTTTACACACCTAGGAGAAGTAAAATCACAATCCATTCTTTGTGTATCATCACACTTGTGGGTTTTGTTCTGAATTCTGTTGTGTGGGGTTTTTTTTCCTCTTACTGACTGATTGTATATTTGAAAGTTGCTTATTTGATTACTTGAATGTTCATGTGAGCAAAGGTTTAGAGCTGACCAAGCTGGGATTTGACCAAATGATGAAGCGACAGCAGAGGACTGCTGGAGAGAAAAGCTCAGACTCCCTTAGAATTTAGGTTGAATTTCACCATTGTCAAGTCTAAAGTTTAATTTAGGGATGTTTCCAAGGTGTCTGGGCTATTTCTGTATTAAAAATACCATCTGAGAGGAAGTTTTCTGGATATTGAAAGTATCAGCTCCTAAGAGGATTCCCTTGCCTGATGGGTGCTAGCTAGCAGCTTTTCAAAGAGCTCTAGGAAGAGCTTGACGTTACTGTTCCAGGGACTATGCCACTAAGGATTTTTTGTACAGTCACACAGTTTTAGTGGGTTGGAGGATGTGCTAAGATAGTTACAAGGTGTTCATACCAGATGGCCATTACTTTTAAGGATTGCTCTCAGGACAGTTTAACATGCTGGGGCACAGAGATGTAAAGTCTAAACAGATAGTTTCATGGGCAGCAGTGATCAGTTACTGTCCCTCTTAAGCCTCTACTCATTGAAAGCAACAAATTGGAAGTTTCATCTTTTCCACAGGAGTGCCTAAGGTTCACTTTAAATAGTATGACGTGTCCCTTCAAATGGAGATCAGCCCTCTGTTTGGGGGCAGCAGCAGAGAACTGCAGGTTAGCAGGAAGAACAGACAGGCCATTTGTTGCAGCACTTGCCTCTGGTGCCTGGGTGAGGGTCCTGTCTAACTTGGTTTAATGCTGAATGTGCAAAACTGGTGACCAGAAGATGGAATCACTGGTACCTGGAGAGTGCTACCACTTAGTTGTGGTGGCTCTTCTGTAGATGAAACACCTTAAATGCTACTGGATGCCTGTTCTTAAGCATTGATGTCTGTGTCAAACATTTCTAATGGACTTGGTGTCAGTGTAAAAGATCTTACTTAGAATAGAAAATTGTGGAGTGCTGATCATAAGAACTTTGAATTGTTGCTCTCAGTCATGTCTTTCTGATATATTTCAGCAGGGACTAGAAAAATCTCAAATTTCTAAAGTGAGAGGAAGAAATTATTTACCTCTTTGACCAAGGTAGTGCTTTGTGCTGACCTCATATGGCATGAGTTCATATCAAAGTTGTGTATGGTTCCTGTCCTCTTGATGAGATGTAGTTGACACGGGATTGGAAGATGACGGAAGGATCTAAACTATTGTTTGAGTTAAAAGTGAAGAACTTTGTATTTCTTAAGTTCTGATTGCAGCAGTTAAGTGCAGAATAAGTAGTTTTAGAGATGTATTTCATTTTTAATAATGATTTAAAATTATTTTTGTAGTGATTTATAAATCTTTTTTTTTAAAAAAATCTTTTTCTTGCCTAAAGTATTCCTTGTGTTTCTGTTGTTTGCTTCTGTCTTCTATAGGCTTATAACAATTTTTTGATAGAGTTGAAGAATTTAATAAAATATTTAAAAATTTTATCTGCATTGTAGAGCTTCTCACTCTGCCACAGTGCTTCACACTTCTGGGAATTGTGTGAGGCACATGGTACCCTGCCTGCAGCACTGTCTAGCATGAGAAGCAGAGAACCACACACCACTAGAAAACTTAGTTCTCTTTGACTTTAATAGCTTGTTTAGGTAGTTTGTTCTGAAAATGAAAATCCTATCAGAACTTAGGAAACTTCTTTTTAAACTGCAGGTACTCAAAACTAATTTGTTAGGAATTTTTAGTGGGTTTTTTTTATTGTTAATGAAACTCAGACTGAAAGCTTTAATTTAAAAAACAAACCAACTAACACTGCTGATCATAGGCAACTTTTTCAATGCTGCCCTTCCAACTCATGCAGAATTCAGGCTCTGCCATATTCTGCTGCAGCAACACGAACACTTAATTTGAAAATCTTAATATCTCCAAAATAGTATCAGTTTGGGAATTTTACATCCTCCTTTTCCTCTTCTTTTCCAGGAGGAAAAGAGAATGATTAGTGTGACTAGAACTGCTGTTAGTCAGATGTTGTTGGCTATATTTGCTAATCCTGTTTCCATGTATTTTGCTGGAGTTGAAAGCTGAAACCTTCCTGTAGTGATGTCAGACAAGTGAAAGATTTCTTTTTGTTCAGTTTGCGTTTTGTGTGTAAGTTAAGCAGATTACAATTTAAAATATCAAATTCCAAACCAAGCACACTGTCAGTTAAAAGAAAAAACCCAAACAAAACAAACTGTATTTTGTAGGTAACACAGCTTCAGAAGGTTGTGGGTTTTAAGACTGAAGATGTAGTATTGTAACTAAGTCTGGAATTCAAGTTGAGTTTTTGAGGGTAGGCTGACTTAGTGGTTTCCTCCTGTTTTGACTCATGAGTTCTAGCTGAGGAAGTGGTCAAAGCTACACATTGTGCTTGACTTTGAGATGAAAAAAGATAATTTGATAGTTAAAGAATTGTGTGGTACTAGATGGCAAACTTCAGTATGGAACACTGAAGTTTCAGAGAGAGCTGAAGAATGAGAGGAGTGAGAACAAGCAAGTTGGAGCAGACTGGTTCTTCTGAAAGCCACCGTGTTTTGTATTGAATAATAGTGACTGCTGCAAATCAGGTTGGGTTATGTGAAAAGTACTGAAGAAAAAATACTGGCAACTAATAAGGTATCTTGTATGTTTTTCATGACTAGTCCACTATCAGGAATTCAGAAATCCCTGTTGGGATCTCTAAAGCTTTTTTCTTCTTGACTGTTCAATCACACCAACCTGCTGGATTAGACGCATCTGGAGTTGAATTTTTGTGACTTTAAAACAACTTACTAACTAGTAAATCATAGCAATTGAAACTCTAGTTCTATCTACAGAAATTGAAATTAGCTCACCTCTTTTAGTAGTAGGAAGAGGATTGTTCCTAGGATGGCAGAATGGTGTCTAAAAAGTTAAAATTATTTCAAATACTTTGAGCTAGAGTTTTTTAAATCTAATGAATACTTAATCTATTACCTCCAGTTATGAGAGTATTTGGGTTTTGGTTTTGCCTTGGCCCTGCAATTCCTATTGTGTTGTGACATGTTAAGGTGTACTCATGATTAAGTGCAGTTTAAGCATGCCAAAGAAAATACAAAATCCAGTGATGTTGGAAGGAGGTTTTGGTGGGTTTTTTCTTTTAAATTGTTGGAACTAATGTCAAGGATCATTTACCTGCAATGTAACTAGTAGCAACATAGTGAGAGAGGCAAGGCATTTGTCCTTTCCTATGTGTGCTCAAACCAAGGATATGTGTTTATGAAGACACACGGCTGGTCTAGGTGAGCTTCACTGCTCTGTAAGGTCTGGTTTTGTATTGTTGCAGTTCTTGGAGGGGCATTTTTATGATGAGGCTGGAACGAGCAATTTTGATTGCACTGTGTGAACAGGTTCTAGATTTGTATTCAGTAATAACCTCTTACTGCCCAAAAACTAATGCATAAACTTGGCACTCTTTAAAGAGCTCTATCAACCCACTGATAGTGGAGGGAATAATGAACACTAACTTCAGTCATAGATTTGAGTATCTAGATAGTTATGTGAATATATATGTAAAGACAGACTTTATTTTTTATTCAGTAACTAAACAAGGAAGAAATTAATTGTTCTACAAATAGATGATTGGAGTCTTTCACTAAATACAGAGTTACTGTGGAAACAGATCTGCTGGTTCAATCCCTGTATTTTGTGGGAAGAGCAGAAGCATAAGATGATTTCCGAGCTTAAATATAACAAGAGATTTGGTTTTGTGTATTCCAGGTAATTAGGGGGGAAAAGATGTGAAAAGTAAAAATCTGTCATCCTGGAGAAGCAGAGTTTGGTGTTACAGATAACAGGCTGTGTTGTCAATAGAAGTGATAATGCACAATACAAGCAGCTGAGCCCTCTGCTTTTTCTATCAAATAGAATTTGATGATCACTTATGACATATTTACGTTTCAAGATTGAAAATGTTCTATCACAGAACAAAGACAGGAACGATTAATTTTTTTCTTGTAACTGTAGATTTTGTAAACTAGCATTTCTTACAATTATTTTTTTTGTTACCAAACTAAATGTGCTTTTAGAACAGCTGTGCTTACTGTTAGAAAAACAGTACGTTATTCACCCTGCCAGCTGACAGTCTTCAGGCACACATCTCTTCTCTTTGAGTTATATAAACTGAAAAATGTGGGGGAATATTAATAGAAATGGGCAACAGAACTGTGAATAGCATAACTTTTGGTTTTTGTCAATCACATTTAGGCTTGATCGTCTCTTTATTTTACTGGACACCGGTACTACACCAGTAACAAGAAAAGCAGCTGCACAGCAACTTGGAGAAGTAGTGAAACTGCATCCTCATGAACTGAATAATCTCTTATCTAAAGTAAGCATATTTTTTCCCTAGTTCTTTAATGGTGAGAATAAAACTAGTTTAAAGGGGTGTGCTTCTGTGGGAAGAAGAAAATGTATTGTGGTCTTGTGTTTTTCAAAACACAAGATGAAAATTAGGGCTGCTTCTGTTAAAGGTGCTGTTCTGTCAGCTTCTGAAATGATTACCTTAGTGAGGTTTCACTTAGCATTCAATATTCATAGTCAGCATTTGCTGTAAGTTCAGAACCTCTTCCATAAAGAGAAACTCTACTGCCTTATGAAGATTTCTGCTCTTGCCTTTAAAGATTATTATTTGTGTGATAAAGCATTAAAAATGTCGTAGGCTGCATGTCTTTAAAAGGGCTGGAAATTGGGAAGAGTTTTCCATTAGTCTGAGGCTTCAGTCTGACCAAGTCTAGTAAACCCACCAAAAATAGTCCATATCTGTGTGATGGAGATGGCTCAGTGACCTCAGTTCAGTTCTTATTGAACAGGTGCTTTCACCACAAGTGATGCTATCAACAGAATGGCCAGGGAATCATGAATATTGAACTGCTTTCAGAGAAAGAAATAGAAATAGCTTTTCTAGATGAGTAACAGTGATTAATTAGTTTAGAAGAGCATATGTTGCTTCAAGTGACCTATGTTGTATCTGTTCTTGGGTAAAATGACTTCAGGGTTTTAAGGTCTGTTAATCAATTTTGAATGCTTCCTTGTAGAAAAAAGCCAGCAACAAACCAACCAACCAAAAAAATAAAAACGTGTCTCAAAGCCTTGTTCATGGAGGAAATCAAGCTTCAGTTTAACTGATTGGACTAAATATATCTTATAAAGTCTTAAGGTCTGGCTCTGGCAAGTGTTCTGCTAAGCAGTGAAGGAGTATAGAGAAGGCTGCTGGCATTTCTTGGTTTGTTTTCTTGTCCTTTGTTTTTTTATTTTGAATGTTGTATTAATCCATAGCATTAAAGTAATTGTGTTTTAATAGAGCGTAACAGCTGATGGATTTTTATGGAAGTACATTTTAAGCAATACTTACTTACCTATTAATCTCTCCTTAAAGGTGTTAGTGTATTTAAGAAGTACGAACTGGGATACTCGTATTGCAGCTGGCCAGGCTGTCGAAGCAATAGTGAAAAATGTGCCTGAGTGGAATCCGACTCCGAGATCAAAACAAGGTGCTCCTTAAATTAATTGTGTATAACTCATTGTTTATCTTATGGAAACTGTCATATGATATGAGACTTTTCAAGGCATCTGTGTAATTTGGTTTTTTATGAGTGTAGACTTCTATTTGCATGTAAGTTGTTTGGAGCAGGGTCATGGGTTCAGTCCCTGTATGGGCCACTCACTTAAGAGCTGCACTTGATGATCCTTCTGGATCCCTTCCAACTCAGACTGTTCTGTGATTCTGGGAAGTAGGACTGTAAGTAAACCTCTTTGGCTTTAGATGTTCCTGCTCAGTTGTACCTGACCTTTATTTCTTCCAGAATTCCTGTGTTTGTGCTTTGTACCCTCGTAAAGCTTTTATAATTTTTTTGTATAGTAATAACTAGTAGAATGGTAAAATGTTTAACCAATCAACTTTGTCCTGATAGTTTGCAGATAGTCTTTTCTTCACTGTTCCCTTAATCTGAGCACCCTTTTGAGGGAGGTGAAATGGTGACTTGCTCAAGGCTGTTCTGTTTCTTTTCATCTGAAGTCGTCGTGTTAGGGATGTTACTTTCCTTAATTGTTGAGTTATGAACTAAATGATTTTGTCCAAACCCATTGGTACTATGTTCACAACTTTATGGTACAGTTTCCAGAAATTCACTGACTTGTTTAAAAACAGACATATACACGCTGCCTAAAACAGCAACAATGAAACTCACATCTGTTTGAGATGATCTCATATTTGTTTCACTTTGTGCCTCCCAGTTCTGTTTGCTTTGAATTTAACAAGCAAGTTCTGCATTTTCCTTGTCCATTGTCTTTATTTTTGTAAAACATCATATTTGCTCTCCTCCAACAACTTCTTTTCTTACTGAAGATTTACAGTCTCTTCAGTCTTTCCTCACAAGACAGCTGCTTTGTCTTTTAAATAACTTTGTTTTTCTCTGTGCTTTCTCTTACTTGTGTTCTTGAGATGCACAGAACTCCACACAGTCTACCTACATCACCAGAGTACTGAAATTTATGCATAGTGACAAAATGATGTGCTTTGTCCTGTCAGTGTCCTTCCTGGTGAGACCCAGTACTTTGTTGTCTGCTCTGGCTTTCACTGTTCAGTAAACAGATGAATACAGAAAACTGTCAGAAATGCCTCCAAGATTTTTATTGAATGCAGTGTTGTGTAGGCATGGTTTAGGCATTTTATTTTACGCCTTATATACTTACTTGCCCATTAATCTGTTCTGAGACTCCTCCTTGGGTTGCCTAGTGCCATTGTGATGTTGGGCTTTCCAGAACAGTTTAGTGTCACCTATGTGCTTGGAGAAGAGTGCACTTGTGAATGTCTTTTCCATTGATTAAAGAATTGGTGCCAACACTGATCCCCAAGGGATTCCAGAACTAACTTCTACCTTTCAGTTTGTAAAAGGATGTTCTCCCTAGCTCTGCACTAACCTGGTTCTTTTGATTTATTCTTTCATATGAATCCTTGCCAAAAGCTTTTAAATGTATTATGTTCACTGGATGCCCTCTGTTATCCACTTGTTGCAGCTCTTTAAGGACATTGATAATCAGATTGTTGAAAGGTTTTTTTTTCCAGATCAATTCTCTTTCCCAGTAAATCATATTTATCCATATACTTAATAATTTAGTTATAGAATCATGGAATAGTTTGGATTGGAAAGAACCTTAAAGATCATCTAGTTTCAACCCCTTCTACCACAGACAGGGACTCTACTATTGTATACTCTATCTTACCAAGCATAGAAGTTAATTTCACTTGTCAAGTTCAAGGATTGCTTCTAGCATGCCTTTTGTACATGAAAACTGGGTAATCTGTTAGAGTACAGCACCCTTTTAAATGTGTTGTCCAGTTCCTGCACACTTGCCTATCAGATTGTTAATGAAATTGAAAAGATAATTGTGTGTTTGAGAAGAGCTCACAGCTAGGCATCAGCAGCCCTTTCTCCCACACCTGCTTACACCACTCTCCAGCTTCCCTGCTTTTGGATCCTGCTGGTAGGGATACGCAGCAGTGTTGGTGTGCTATTTGTGATACTATTTGTGAGCCGTGTGCAGTTCAAAGCTATAAGCTGACCCCTATGTGTACAGAGAAGGCCTGGTGGTAGGTCAGTTTCCAAGATTTTAAAAAGCTAAATTTATCAAGGGAACAGCATTACTTTTTTTTTCTATTCAGGTACATTTAGTGACCTATTTCAGTTTGTCTTTGTGAAAGTGGAGCCTGTATACTTTGTAAATGAAAATGCCAGATATCTGATGATTCTGAGAGATTTCCTGCTTCTCCTTAATCTTCTGCCGGAATTTTAAACAAAAATTTCATTGCATTGTCTTTAATATTATTTTTATTTCCTACCTAGAACCAGGCTCAGAAAGTCCTAATGAAGATTCACCTTCAACAGATCGGTTGCGTTTTGACAGATTTGATATATGTCGGTTGTTAAAACATGGTGCGTCTCTTCTTGGATCTGCTGGTGCAGAATTTGAAGTCCAAGATGATAAATCAGGTATCTATATTTTACTTGCAGACAAGAAAACTTACTGATTTGAACAAGCTTGTTGTGGTAGCAATATGAATCTAGCTATCCATGGATTCTCAGAAATCATGGAAATAATGACAGAAAATATTCCCCAATATAAGTGGTTTTATTTTCATCTTCAAGTAACACAGTTCTTTAGGGGGGCATATTGTGTGTTTGGGTTTTTGCCATAGCAATATTACTATATGTACAGTGGGGAAGAAGGGATGGAAACCTAAAAAGTCATCAAAGATTTCTGTAGACTTTTTTAAAATGGGTAGACACTATCACTGCTTGTTCTTCACTTAACCAGTGTTCCCATGTACAGAAGTGGGATGTGGCTTATTTAAAAGCTTGAAGGTTTGAAGTATACAAAGACTGCATGAAAAATACTATAAGACTGCCAAAGTTGTAAGATCAAATAGTAGTGCCTGTGTGATGTTTTTAGTTTCAATTGACTTGTCTAATATTTTTCTGTAGTTTTTTAGCTGAGAGTTGGTTTGTCAGTATAATGGCACTGAATTATTTTAATCCAAGCTATATTTTTTTTTTTTTCCTATTACTGTACTTCCCTGCTCTTAATTCTAGGCCATCTACCAATTTCTGCACCATATTAAGTGGTGCTATTGTTAAGAATCTGACTGTGTAGCTCTGATTCCTTTGTTCCCTGTGTGTGATGGATTCTGTGCAGGGTACACAGAAGATCAGTAGCTCAGCAAGAAGCAGAACCTGTGGCTGCTGAAACTTGAGCAGTGTCCTGTCTCTTCAGCATGTTTGCTAATTTATTGCTTGTCATCCTTTAAGTTAGATTAATAAAGTGGTGTAAAAGTTTCACTTAGTCTCATGAAACCCAACACTTCAGTTCATAGAAGCCTGATATTTATCCCACTGTCACATAATTTCACATAAAAAACTTCAAGAATGAAAATAAATACAATATCAAAAAATAAAATTAAACAAAAATCTTTAATTGCTGCTTTTTTAACTCATGGGAAAATGTACAGTCTGCTTTCTCTTCTGTGTTTTATACCAACTTCCCTTTTCAAGTAAGTAGACAACGTGAATGGACACATTGTAACTTAATGTTTAGAATTAGTAGCCTTTGATAATTATACCTAAGATGTTAGAAAGGAAGAACATTTTATAAAGAATCGAAGTTGTTTGTATTTGCTTGTCAGTTAAATGCAGTTTAAAAAAACTTACTGGTATAGGTAATATTAACCAGCTACTGCTCAACCTGGTGTACACCCCAAAATCATGCCTATATTGGTCATCTACTTAAAAGTTTGTGCTGATAATTGGGAAAAACAAAACAAAACAAAAAAAAAAAAACAGAAACAAACGCCACAACACCAACAAACCAAAACAACAAATGAACTCCTCCTGACTGGTTTCTGTACTGTGCATGTGAAGAGTGAAGTCTGACAGCCCTACTAGCTGCAAGTTTTGAGTTGTTTGGTGGGTTTATTCTACTTGGGTGCTAAAATCTTACTTTTTTAATGTAATTGTAGGTGCTCCCAAAGTCTAGGTGTTCTATAGTTAGTGTTGAAACTTCACACATTCTTGAGGTGGCATCGTTAATTTCCAAAATGAACCTTGCTTGATCACAGTTGAACTACTTGTGTAGTTACAGTAGCAGTAAAGGTCTTCCTGGGTGTCAGTGGGATTTGTTTTAGAAGATTGTACAATTTAGTCCTGTAAATTTTGACTTTATGTACATTGAGCAAGTAATCAGTAAAATATCTGGTTGGAAATCTGACACATCTTTTAAAACCCCTTTTTAAGGTGAAATTGATCCTAAAGAGAGGATAGCACGACAGAGGAAACTGCTGCAAAAGAAGCTTGGCTTAGATATGGGTGCTGCAATTGGAATGAATACTGAGGATCTGTTTAATGATGAAGATTTGGACTATTCTCCTTCTTCAGTTTTACTAGTAAACAAACAACCTGTAGGTAAAACCTTGGGCTAATTAACTGCAAGGAGTAATACAGTGGGTTTGCTTTGTTTGAGCTTCTGTGGTTATAACTATATTTTAAATAAGGTGATTGGCATCTAATGTGGTATGCTGCGGTCTCCGGAGTTCTTACATCCCGTAGTTGCTTGTTAGTATTTGATGTCAAACTGCTGAAATGTTTGAAATGGAGGGTTGGGCAAGTTGAGAGAATTGTGGGTTTGAGAATTTTTCAGGACTTCCATCATAAGAAGAATTGACAATGAATGACTTTTCTTTCAGACTCTTCAGGCTGCTGAGTTAATTGACTCAGAATTTCGAGCTGGTATGAGCAGTAGACAAAAGAATAAAGCCAAAAGAATGGCTAAGCTATTTGCAAAGCAAAGATCCAGAGATGCAGTGGAAGCTAATGAGAAGAGGTATAATAGTGAACTGGTTTCCTTTTATTTCAGTTAAGCTCGGATTGTGATTTGATTTATCTGTTGAGAAACTTCCTACAGTCTTTGCATCTTAAATCTCTTATGTGCTAATTGTGCTGAGGGTGGAAAGTTTGCGTGCAGTGCTTGTTCCCAGGAGAGCTTTGTTGAGTACCCAGCTTCAGAGGCATCTTGACATAATGGGATGCTACAGCTGAAATGTGTGGTTTGTCCCTGTTATTAAATATGGCTTGAGAATAATGCATGAAAATGGAGGATTTTAAAATGGACAACTAAAAATTTAGGATACAGTTTTCTGATGTGTGCTACGTTCTTCACTGTTGTTTATAGTGACATATTGTATCTATTGTGCTCATAAATGAGTGGTGAACAAAATTCTTGATCTTATTTAGGAATTGCTGGTTTCTTGGAAAAATCTGAGATGGATTGTGAATTTGGGACAGCATTCTGCTGTCTCTTCACTACATTTTTTGTTTCTACATGTAAACTTCTCTATCTTGCATATTTCACAGTGCTAAACCTTTTTGTATCCTTGCCATACTTTGTGTCTGAAGACTTCAACTGTAGATGTAATTACTTCCCTTAAAGCATACTTCCAGTTCATAAACATGTGCTTGCTCCTTCTCAGCAATGATAGCACTGATGGGGAGCCAGAAGAAAAGAGAAGAAAAGTTGCCAATGTTGTCATCAACCAGCCTGCCACAGACTCAAAAACACTGGTAGAAAATGCTCAGGAAGAGGTATGATGTATTGTTCTGTTGTTAGCAGGAATGATTGTTCAGGTTTTTAGCAGAACAATATGAAACAAAATTCATTCACGTGCCCAAGTTCTTTAGTTGTTATAGCATTCAGGGAAATGGCATGAATGAACAATATCATGGCCAGCTTACTTTTATGCATAATGAAGCAAGTGAGCTTCCAACTGTGTTACAGCATTGAGGAAGAAAACACATTTAATCCTTTGGTAGCAGTTTGTGACCCAAATTAACATGAGTAGGTGGCTACAGGTGTCAGACCTGGGTATTAAACTGAAAAACCATGCTAAACACTTACATGGTAGGATTACAGTCAGCCACAAATAATTTGATCTAAATGCTTATTTAATCTTTATTTAATCTTTGCTGTACTTTAATTAGGCTTAATTTAGAATTAAGTTCTATTTTTAATAGTTGACAATTAAAACCTTAGTCTTGGAAAAAACTGCATTTGTTTCAACAGACTGAAAAGCTGGAAATTAAGAAATGGTAAACCAGGATATAAATGGTGTATAGAAGTTTATTTGAGAAGACTTTATCTAGATAAGTGTGTATCCTACAAAAATAGTTTTCCAGACATAGATCAGTAATTTAGTTTTCCAATAATTTTTTATGCAAATACAAGTGTATCTGAAATATTAATGATAACTACAGGCTGAATAGCTGCTGGTTGCTAGCTGTCTTTCAGTTGCTCTGTGTATGTGATCATGTGAACTTACTGTGGCAGTAAAAATTCCTTTCCACAGCCATGTCAGTTTCCTTGTAGGAAATTTTGGGATAGTGGATATGCTTTGGTTTTCAAAAAGTGGAATGTGTTTGGAAAAAGGTGCTGTTTATTGCTGGATTCATTGACCCAATTTTGTTATGTAGTGTGTTTTCAATCTGAGATTTGTCTATTGTGTTCTTTAAAGGCACAGTTCATAAATTTAAGGATCACTGGGTAGAATAAGAAACTTTGCTTAATTTTCTTATTTTTCATGGTTTCTAAAGGAAAGGTGAATTCCAGAACATGATAATTAATTCCCATGGAGAAGAGGTTACACTGTTAACAGAAACTTGATAAACTTCTTAAGAGATCAGTGCTAATCAGCAAAGTTTCTGAGCTGGGGAAGGAGATTGAGGAAGATGGTTTTTTGGTTTTTTTGGGTTGTTTTTTTTTCAATGCTATCCAGTAATGAAAAAACTTAAACTTTTGGAGTTTTTTGTAGGCCATTTAATTATGCAAAGACAACAATATAAGAAGTGTTCATGATTCTCTTCTTTTTTAATCTCATACTGAATAATTTTTTATGGATTTAGGCAAATGAATGGCCTCTGGAAAGCTTTTGTGAAGAGGTGTGCAATGATCTCTTTAACCCTTCCTGGGAGGTAAGACACATGTATTATTTAAGGTGGAACTATAGGTTTCTTTAGAAAGGGCTTCAAAGGAAATGCAAACATTGTATGTGTAGAACTTATGAGAATTTTGCCGGATATCAAAACTTTAATCATTTGTGCATACCGATTACAAAGCCAAAAAAGATTTGCTTTTAGCAAACTTCAATGTTTTTTAAGACTCATTTAAAGGGGAATGGAAAACAGATGTGTGATATATACTTGTAGAGAGTGGGTAAGATGTGAAAAGCAGTCATTGTGTAAGTGAGAATTATAGGAGTATGGAAATTCAAGCAAAATAAAATATCAGTCTATAGTTAAAAAGATTAAGCAATTAAAACAAACTTGGATTCATCAAGACTGAGGAATGTTATGTGAATCTGTTGCTGGCAAACCGTGGCATGTTTGTGTAATGCTAAGCTAGTCGAAAAGGAAGGGGAATCAATCCTTTAACTACAAAAGCTATATGTTTGGTTGCTTAGTCTGCTTATTTTCAAGATTAAAAAAGGTTCTACTTACCTTTTTATTCAGTCCTTATTCAATTTTCCACAAACTTTGGTAGAAATTTCAGGTAAAAATATGAAGTAGCTGATTACGATCTAACTTCCTTGCTCAGAAGGTAGAAATAACAGTTGTCAACTAACTTCATTTTCTGAAGTTGATCTCTTGAAGGGTTAAATATTAACAGCAACTCTAACAGCCTTATGTCTATCTGTAGCACAGTCTCAGTGAGGTCAATATCAGCAGAGCCAACTTGCTCTCAAACTTGGAAACACAGAGGTAGATCATATGCAGCCAGCACAATTATTTTGGTCCAAGAAAAAGAGTAATTATATTTGTGTGGCACATCACTGCATCTGAGCTAAAAAGCCTCGTGTTATTTAAAAGCAGGCTGTTTGCAGTTGAAGGCCAGGTCCACTTGTCTTCTGGTATGTAGACATTCTCATGGCTTTCTTAGTACATTTGATATAAGGCACATACATCTTGATAAGGGAAGTAGATCAGTACAGAATCATTATTACAGTATATTCTGGGTGAAAAACAGGTTAACCTGCCTCAAAATGTATGTTTAAAGTGGCTCTCTGGCAGCGTCTTGCAATGCCTGGAGGTCACCTCAGTGACTGCTTCAGGCTGCTTGCCACGCTTACAGCAGCTGAAGTCAGGCAGGATGAGTCCTGCTGCTGCTATTTCCTTTATACATTTGTGTCTTGCTGGTTTGTGTTTGCAAAAGCTGACGCATTAACTAGCAAAGTTTCCTTCTTTTGACTTGTAAAACCTAGCTCATGAGCCCTCTTGGACCAAATAAATGGTTGGTGTATGAACAGTTAGGCTCTCTAGCTGTTTTTTATTGGCTTGCTTATAGCTTTACCTGCAGCCACTGAGCTGTACGTAGGGGACATGTAGATTTGCATTTCACGTAAGATACTCTGTGAGGGGAGGAGCTACCAAGTACTCAATTCTAGTTGTTACTGCCATGAAATGAAATGCAACAATTTTCTGCTAGCAACAAGCATGTATATGAACTGTTCTTAAAAAAAAGAGTTAATTCTCCTCTAACTTATGTAAAGGCCTTTCAATGAGAACCTGGTTCAAAATTCTGCTCTTGCAACTTTGCATATCTCTTGAGTGAGCTTTTCTTGAGAAGCTGATTACTAGTCCAGTTAGGTATCAAAAAATACCAGAAACAGCTGTGTCTCTAGCACATCTTTCTACTGGTCTTTTGTTATTTCCAGAACTCTTTCTGGTGTGTTCAACTGTTCGTGTTTGGTGAGAACATGCAAGTGCCTATAATTTGCTTTCCCATATCGCTTGTTCACTTATTTCTAAAATCCAGTCAAGCAAGACTTGGTTTGTAAATTGTGCAGAATAGTAATTCCCAGAAGTTTGTTTTGCAGACTCCAGAATACCCAATGAGGATCCAGACTCTGTTGAAGAAGTACAGAGAGTTATAGAAAAATATTAAACGTGAAGTGCTTGAAGCTATAATAATATTGATTTGCTTTAGCTTATAAACTTAATAAAAACAGTAATATCTTCAGACTTTTCTTTGACAACTAGTGCCATATAGCATAGTGAGGTAAAAGTAAATGAATGTTGGCTGAATTATTGCAAATATCATAATGTATTAGAAAATAGAAGCAGTTCTTAATTGATTTTGTTCATAAGCTGGAAAATACTTGGGAAAAAGGAGGTTTATTTTTGGACAGGTGAATATTTTAATATGTGATTTGATCTAATAATTCCCACAAGTCTAAGTAGTGCTAATTCTGCAGCTCTTGAAACATCTCTGTTAAGAATACAGTAGTAGTATTTCAATTTTCTAACATGGGTTTTATCTACTGTTCCTGAGTATTTTAAAACTGACTTTTGATTTCACTTTCTTAGGTTCGACATGGTGCAGGTACTGGACTGAGAGAGATACTTAAAGCTCATGGTAAAAGTGGTGGTAAAATGGGAGATAGCTCTTTAGAGGAGGTAAGTTTCCAGTTTTGTGGACTTAATATTTTACTTAAATGAAGTATAGAAAAGAGACTTCTTAAACTACTTTGCAACAGATGTGTGGTGTGGAGGACTATAAAGACTCTTCTGCTCAGAATCATCTGGATGACATCACTGTATGCACTGACAAAACAGTGTTTTTGAAAGGCCTATGCAGAACCCAATACTACTGTGTAATTAGCCATTAATATGTTGGTTGTGTATAAAGTTATTAAACATTAGCTTCCATATTGGAATATACTGTTTTCAAGTCTGGGTAAAGCTGTGCTGAAACAAAATTGACGAGTTGATTTTGTAACTCTGGTAGTGTCGCAGACCATCTAACTCTACTTGTTTAAATAGTAAGAGGATTCTATCAACCTGCTCTCTTTATTATGAGAAAATGAATTAAAATAGTCTTTTTAACAGGAGAACAATTTTTTAAAAATATCCTGACAGTAACAGCTTGTTTACTAATAATGAATTTCATCCATATTCCTACTGACTCCTCTACTGGAGAAGCAGCTGGAAGAGCTTGTGGCTTAGAGAGTTGAAAAACGAGATGTAAATCAGTGTACTTCAGCATACTTTGTAAATAGGGAAAGCATGAACTTCTCTCTCTCAGTGCTTCCCTGTACAGTAGTATTTGTTCCATGGAGATGGCTGGGTATAGTAACACAATCTGCAATGATAAAATACTTTAAACCATTTCTTAACTGTTTATGGAAAGTGTGTCCAGCTAGCTTCAAAGCCTGCTGTGTATGCCCTGTGCTGGGTATAGTCCTTTGGCATGTATGGGAATATGAAATACAGAATATGCTTTAAGTTTTGTTTATTAAAAGGATAGTCCTTAAGGAGAGTGATGACCTAGTAGGCACATAATGGAGATGAGAAGGATGATGCCTGAGCAGTTGTTTTTATGGGGCTTCTGCTCTGAGATAGAAAATTAGAGTTATTGGTCTCTAGCAGAGGCCAGAGCTTCAAGATGAGCTTTGATAAATCTGGAGGAGATGGGACTGAAAAGCAAGTTCCTTTCACTGGAAAGGACCCCAAAGTGAGGTACTGCTTTAAAGTTTGTTCACTTGTCCATGTGCTTCCAGCATATTGATTGACTTGCCTAGGATGTGTTGCTGTTTGTCAGTATAGATTATCTGAATGACTTACTTTGTGTGCTGTGTAGGAATAACTTGTCCACCTTACAAGGTGCTCTCAAGCTGTTGTGTTTTGACTCCAGCAGGAAACGAAGCATCGCACAGCCTTTCTCACTTCTCCCTCTGGTGGTATGGGGAGGGTTAGGGGACCATCAGGAAAGATGTAAAATTCATGGGTTGAGAAAACAATAGCTTCATAACTGAAGTAAAGTAAAATACTGTAATAATAGTAACAGTAATAACAGTAATGAAGAGGAGGGAGAGAAATAAAATCCAAGAAAAACAAGTGCTGCACAATATAATTGCTTACCACCCTCTGATCAATGCCCAGCCTGGCCCCAAGCACCACTCAGCCCCTTCTGGATACTTTCGCCAGTTTATGTGCTGGGATGACATTGTGTGGTGTGGAATGTCCCTTTGTCGCCTCTCCCAGCTATGCTTCCTCTCTGCTTTTTGTATACCTCCTCCCTGGCAGAACATGAGACATTGAGAAGTCTTTGACTTAGGGGCAGGTAATGTAGCAGCAACCAAAACATCAGTGTGGTATGACCATTATTCTTAGGCTGACTCCAGAACACAGCACTGTACCAGCTACTGAGAAAGAATCTAACTCTGTCCCAGCTGAAAGCAGGACACTAACCTTTTGATAAAGGTACTGTGTTTTTAGAGAAGAAAACTAGCTGGTTGTGATGTTTATAATAATTCAGGTGAGTTGAATTAGTGCTGACTACTTGGCCTGGACTCTCTGCAAGAGAACTGTATTGAGTCAATGTGAACATTTGTTGTCATGTCTTTTACAGATTTTAGCTGAAGTAAGCATATCAGAAATGTTTTATGAATAAATGTAGTCAAGGTTGTTCAACTTTCCTGTTCTCACAGATGATTCAGCAGCATCAGGAGTGGCTAGAAGACTTGGTTATTAGACTTCTTTGTGTGTTTGCACTAGACAGATTTGGAGACTTTGTTTCAGATGAAGTAAGTTTAAGTTACCTTTGCATGAATACCTAGATCTGCAGGAGATAGCGCTGCAGTAGTTTGGCTGTGCCTTGTGTAGTGCTACTGCATGTGCCTGTTATAACTGCTTATAGATGTTTATTAAAAAGTAGCTGATACATAAACTTCCCCAGTTTAGCAATTTGGTCATCTGACGCTTTTTAAGTCAATTTCATGCAAAAGTATGTTTTATCATTTACTTTTTCTTAGGTGGTGGCACCAGTACGTGAGACTTGTGCTCAGACTTTGGGAGTAGTATTGAAACACATGAATGAAGCTGGTGTTCATAAAACTGTAGATGTTCTCCTGAAGCTGCTTACACAGGAACAGTGGGAAGTGAGACATGGTGGTCTCCTAGGAATAAAGTATGCTTTGGCAGTACGTCAGGTAATAACACTCATGACAAATTGTAGAGAGCTTTGGATCAAAAATCTCTGCTCAAAGTCGAGGATGTGGCTGAACAGTAGATAGGTGTGATAAAGCACGCTTGCTTGCACTGCAGTCTTGGGTTGAGATGTGTGACTGCACTTTTATATCCATGCTGCAAGTATACAGTGCAAACTGTGCTTGCAGAAAACATAAATAGAGGATATGCCTGACTGGTCTTGGTGATACTCTGATATGTGAGGTAACAGAGCACAGTGTTACAAGAAGTTTAGGTTATCTATGGTGGTATTCTGCAGACAATGAGCTTTGTTTATTCTAAAACTGAGGTGACTTACAGTTCATTAAACTTATAACCTACGTTTAATTTCATGAATGATAATTTAAAATATTTAGATTACCATCCTAGACCTGTACCATTCTTTTGAAACAGTCAGGTTCATTCAGACACAGAGTACAGCTTAGATGATTGTATTTTTAAAAACTTTTTCAGTCAAAAAGTCCTTTTGATCTTTTTGGCAGGACATGATCAACACTTTGTTGCCTAAAGTGTTGCCTGCAATAATTGAAGGTCTGCAAGATCTGGATGATGATGTCCGAGCTGTTGCTGCAGCATCTTTAGTACCTGTAGTCGAAAGCCTGGTCCAGCTTCAATCTCAGAAGGTGACTGAGCTGTTTTAAGTTCACTTTTGGTCTAAGTGAAGAAAATAATACTCAGAGGCAGCACTGGTTTTGTTGTATATTTTGTTGTTTTGTTTTTTTTAATAATAAGTATCCTCTGCTTATTTTTCTAGGTCCCTTTTATTCTTAATACCTTGTGGGATGCACTTCTGGAGTTGGATGACTTGACAGCTTCCACAAACAGTATCATGATCCTTCTTTCATCCCTTCTGACTTATCCTCAGGTCCGCAAATGCAGGTAACTTTTCAATTACTGTTGCTTGAGTATTGCAGGTCTGAGTGTCCACTTACTGTCAAATTGGAATTACCAGTTTCTTTCAAATCATGTAGCAAGGAGGGTGATTAATTTAACTCAGTATTTTAATTCTACTCTGGCTTTTCCATAAAGTGAAGGTTACGACAGTGCTTCTATTTTTGTTACGTTAGTGAAATGTAACAAAGGAATTAAGAAGTGTACTACATGGTTTATATGTGACTTCTTGTCCCCTTCTATCTCTCTCCATTCATCTTGGGTGTTTTAGTAAAGGATATTTGCTCCACTCACATGGTGGTCCTGCCCACAAACACCTTGTTTATTAACAAGGAACAGGCAAACTCCAAGCGAGACCAAACTGTGTATATTAAAACATTCATGAACCTGTAGAACTTTGCTACTGGAATAGTTCTGAAATAAGCTACAAACATAAATTCACATCAGTAGTACAGTCAGTAATTCTGTGACTGGTTGACAACACTGCCTGGTTTCTGTCTCTTTGGGACTCTGACAAATTAAAGGAACTGCATCTTAGTATGTTAATTTTTTTGTAATACACATGGTAAAGTCACAGTATCTTGCACTTAAGGTAGATGGTGTACACATTTGATTTTTCTCATTCTATATGATTAGTACTGCTGAAGCTGGTGGTTCCAAATCCAAAATAAATAACGAAGTTTTGTTACTAATGCAGTCTTTAATTCAGCATATACTACTTGCATCAGCTGATATGGCACTTGCATCAGTTGATATGCCAGTTCATGCAAAAAAGATGCAGGCTTGGTTTTAATTATTTGTGAAGTCATAACTGCCTAATAGCAACTTTAGAACAAAAACAACCTCTCATTTTTTCTAAGTAGGTGAACAAAGCCTAAAGTATAATCTGGGGAAAAAAGCATAGTAAAAATACATGCTTTAATTGACTAGTTCTCTATACCAGTTAAAAAAAAACCAAACTGGTATTTTCTGAAAAAAGACACCAACTCAAACTATTTTAAATGTCTAAGTTGTAGTAACTTGATCCTTCACTTAAAATTGTATGTGCCATACTTCCCTTTCTTAAAGCTTTCTTTTGGGTAAAATGAGAATAAACAAAATTAACTTAGCTCTGTGTGTGTGTGTTTTTATCCCTGACACTGCCTCTGCATCTCCCTTTCCTTTAGTATTCAGCAATCCCTGACAGTTTTGGTCCCACGTGTGTGGCCGTTCTTGCATCACACGATATCTTCTGTGCGAAAAGCAGCACTGGAAACATTATTCACACTGTTGTCTACCCAAGACCAGGTAAGAATTAGAGTTAATAATGTCTTACCGTGATGCATATTGGAATATGCTTGGTCATATGCTGTCCTTGTTTCAGAGTTCTTCAACATGGCTGACGCCAATTCTGCAAGACATGTTGAGGCACATATTTCAGTTTTGTATCTTAGAAAGCAACCAAGAAATTCTGGATCTTATTCACAAGGTATTTGCATGACTTACTCCCTAGATACAGTGTTTGTGTATCCTCTTTCAAATCCTCTGTACTTCTGTGCAGATAAAGAATGGTGTGCTTGTTAAATACTTTGCAATTGTGCTGTGTGATGCTTTACTGTAGAGGAAATGAGAGAGTGTTCATGCAGTTTCTCAGCATGTGTATCATCTTATGTAGACAATGTACAAATTTGTCATGATTTCTGCTGTGGTTCTTTCCCAAGGTGTGGCTGGAACTGTTAAACAAGGCATCTGTACAGTATGTTGTTGCAGCTGCTTGTCCGTGGATGGGAGCCTGGCTCTGCTTAATGATGCAGCCATCTCATTTGCCCATTGACTTAAACATGTTGCTAGAAGTAAAAACCAGGTCTAAAGTAAGTGAAATGTGGCCTCAGTGACTGTTCTGAACAAAGTAAGAAATTGCTTAGCTGTATATGCAGCACATTCTGAGGGTGTCAGAGGGGAGTGGCAGTGCCTTTCCACAGTTCTAAATGTAAACTCTCTTACAGGCCTCAAGTCTGTAGAGTAAAAGTGTTTTTGTCAGGTTATCCATGACAATTAAGTTCTGCTCTGTAGTGTTCTCTGTGTGGATACTTTATAAAGTCTTTATTCACATGGCTCTAAAGCAATCTCTTTGCAAGACTGAGTTAAATCCAAAAGTGTTGTTATTTCTGAAAACATGCTGAGAGAGGTTTCCTTTTTCCTCTGTGTTTATCAGCTGTATGTCGAGTATTAACTGTAATATTCTAGTGAAGAAATGCAGCATACATTTAATTGCACTACAGAATGCTACTGGTGGAGAGATGATTTACAGGTATTGACTACTTTAAGAAATCTGTTACCCAGGAAGTGTTCTTAGTCCAGCCTTTTCATGGTGTGGTGATTATTTATATTGTTATGGAATATGAATTCATCTTTTCATTACAAATACACTTTCAACCTTTTCTTTATTCCATAGGAAAAAGCAGCTGCTAAACTGCGTCAAGGTCAAACCCAGAATAAGGAAGTGATTCAGGAATACATTGCTGGGGCAGACAGCATTGCAGAAGATCCAGCAACCAGGGATTACGTTGTCATGCGTGCTCGGATGATGGCAGCAAAGTCAGTTTACTGGAAATAGGATAATATAATAAATAAAAGCAAAGTATTTTTTTTCATAAATACATAGTGGTTTTGCCAAAATGTAATTACTATTTTGGCATCTTCATTTTGAATCATTGATTGCAGAGTAATTATAACATTGAAGTGACTGTTCTTTTTCATCTTGTCAGGTTGCTGGGAGCACTTTGTTGCTGCATTTGTGACCCAGGTGTAAATACTGTTACTCAAGAAATAAAGCCAGCTGAATCATTAGCTCAGCTACTGCTCTTCCACTTGAATTCTAAATCTGCCTTGCAGAGGATTAGTGTTGCGTTAGTAATCTGTGAGTGGGCAGCCTTGCAAAAGGTAGGATGTTTCTGCAGCAAAAATAAATTTTACTTACTATCTCAATCCCCTCCTTGTGTGGTACTTAGCTTGAAATAAGATTTTAGTAGGTAAGCTAAAATGGTGTTTATACATCTAAATACCAAAGTCTTGATTGTTAGACAGTGGAGGAATACAGGATTCAGATAAATGTCAGAACTATGAATCAGTAAACATGCTCACTTTTTTTCTACAAATAAATCTATTCTCAAGATACCTTTTATCTAAGGTCAGTGATTCTTTTTAAGATTACTGTCTCTACTCACTATATTTCTAGTGGCAGACTTTTTGTTCTAATCCTTTATCTTTAATACTCTGGGTTATGAATGTTAGTAGTCCCTCTGGACACTGGATTTTTGAAGTTAGATTGAGCTGCCTAAGACTGAACAAAAGAAATTGTGATTATGCAGAAATGCAAATTGTGTTTTTCTGTTACAGGAGTGTACAACTGTGGCTATTTGTGTTCAGCCTCGTTTACTTGGGGTCCTTTCTGAACATCTCTATTATGATGAAATTGCTGTTCCTTTTACACGAATGCAAAATGAATGTAAACAACTCATCTCACTGCTAGCTGATGCACACATTGACATTGGAAACAGAGTAAACTGCAGTGTATTTACAATAGATCAAGCTAATGAGCTGGTAAGTAGAGGCATGCCTGCCTTTCCTCCATATTCTGTTCTTGTCTTGAAATATACTTTCAGCATAATTATTACATAGACAGTAACTTGCAGAGATAATGTGGTGACCTTTGCATATCTCATGAGGAAGAGTGTGTAAAGATTCTTACTGTTTCCCCTGAGGTGTGTTTACAGTCTAACAAAAATCAAGTGCAATGCAAGGTGCATATTTATTTGGAGAATAAAACTGAGTGTTCTCATGCCAGGTGTGGCTTTACTAGTGAAATCTACACACACCTAAACAAAGCGGGCTTCAAAACCATTGTCAGAAGACTTGTAAATAGACTACGTAAATTCTAGACCTTCTCCCGCCTTGCCCCTGACCTTTTAATCTGTTTTTAATCTTTTTCCAGTGAAAGATTTAAGCAACAGTAGTCAACCAGTTGTGAGTGGGGAAGGATATGGAGGATTCTGCAACTACCTTGTGTTTTTTTCTTAGATTCTTACCCCAGTCTTTCCTCAAAAGAAAATCAGCTGAGAAACAACTTGTTGGTGCATAGGACCTTGCACATCCTTTCTGGATTCTTGTATTCACATTCTGCTTTGCTAATCTGTCACGTGCTTACATATTTCCAGAATATCTGGGTAGAACCGTCAGATATGGGACAATCTAAATTTGCAGGAGTACATAAACTGCTCTTGTTTATGGAGCTTTGGGAATCTAGGCTTTAAATGTCTAGGATGTATCTGATTTTTCTCTTTGATCTGAAATTCAGGAATCCCAGAAACTACATTTTGGAGCATCTCCTGTTATTTACTGGGAAAATGGAGATGGTGATTATGTGGTCAAGTGACTCATGTTGTGCCATGAGGATATCCTGTTTTATAGTAAATGAAACAGATTTGTAAGTCTTTTTTTCCCTTTCTCTTAGGTTACTACTGTTTTCAATGAGGTGACATCATCCTTTACTTTGAATCCTAAAGTTCTGCAACAGCTGGACAGTAAAAGGCAACAAGTCCAAATGACTGTTACAGAAACAAATCAAGAATGGCAAGTGTTGCACCTGCGAGTCCATACCTTTGCTGCATGTGCAGTTGTGAACTTGCAGCAACTTCCAGAAAAACTAAATCCTGTTATAAAACCCTTAATGGAAGCTATCAAAAAAGAAGAGAATACACTCGTACAAAACTATGTGGCTTCATGTATAGCAAAGTTACTTCAGCAGTGCACAACAAGGTCTCCTTGTCCCAACTCAAAGATTATAAAAAATCTCTGCAACTCCCTTTGTGTGGATCCACATCTTACCCCACTGGCAGCATGTCCTGCACAGCCTCAGAGTAGCCATGAAAACTCAAAAGGTATGGCATCTCTCAGGATTCTTAATATGTCTGTGCTTATTTCTGAACTGTTAGCATCTGAGTATTTATTAATGATTTCATTTAGGTATTTTAAACTGTACAACTAATGTATATTGTTTTATATCTATGTATCTATATGTATCTATAAAATACTTTAATTCCAATTTCCAGGTATTGACTCCTGTTGGGTTATTATCCAGTTATGACCACATTTCACTTACAGATGTTATTGAGTAAAAATGGAAATTAAAGTAGCCTGTCAAAAACATGTGACTTGTGTTACATTTCAGAGGCTAATCATAAGATAAAAAGATGAGGACAGTGTTCAAAATTAATAAAATAATCCTATGCATGCAATGGTCATGGACTCTTTAAATGGCTCTCCATTATTGAAAATGTATGGATTGAATGAACAACCCAGATTAACCCAATTAAGATCTTAATACTCTCAAAGATTCTAACCTGCTTTAAGTTTTTACTATTGTACATTTTACTCTTTCTTAATGAACGTGTCCTCCTTTATCTCAGAGTGGAATAACATTCATATCTGATTGAAAATGAAGCCCTTTGGTATAAATAGAAACATCAAGAAATCCAAAGATAGTGATGGCATCTTTTATTGTACGGTGACAGAAGTATTGAACTGTCTGAAAGGGCACAGAACATAAATTGGTTGAAACTTTAGAATGCAACGTGCTTTTTGTGACATAGAATTGCGCAAATGTTTTATATTTGATTGATGTGTTAGCTGTGCTTCTTGCTGAATTACAATTTCTGGCTGTTTGCACACTTAACTTCTCATTCTAAGTCTGCAGTGTGCTCCCAGCACAGTAACTCTTCTCTGTACTAAAGTGCCATCGTCCTCAAGGGTGGAAAAAATTATGTATTTTTTAAAGCACAATCAGCAGATGACTTGTAGGTAGCTCTCACTTCCCCCTATGTGTTAAACTGCAGCTTAAATTGTTGTCAGCTGTTCTCCCTTTTCTTTTAGGGCCCAACTCTGATAAAGATGGGATGCAGCACACAGTTACTAAGCACAGGGGAATAATTACCCTGTACAGACATCAGAAAGCTGCTTTTGCCATCACAAGTCGGCGAGGTCCTACTCCAAAAGCTCCAAAAGCCCCTATTGCAGATCTCCCCACAGGCAGCAGTGGAAGCATTCCAACAGAACTTGATGAGGTACATTTCAAAAGCTTGAATTTGCAACTTCACATCCACCCTTCCCTTCTATTACCTTGAATTCACTGGAGTTGATATCATTGCACTAGGGAAGGGATGGCAGGGATTTTGTGTTGCAAAACAGAAGATTTTGTGATGCAAACAGCTTATGTTTGATGTTTTAATGTTTCATCAAGAACACTAATAACTCCTGAAATGCTGTATTTAATACAGAATATGAATATCAGTGTAAGTTCATGCAGATGGATTTCCACAAAGTGTGGAACAAACCCAAGAGGACATGAACTGTGTCCTGCCCATGTTAGTGTTGGTCCATATCAGTGCCTGCTGGGTGCCTCTGAAGCATTAAAAGCAGCAATTGAAATGTGACTGTGTGAAACAGCATGTCTGTGTGACTTCTGCACTTGATATCCTAAATTCTTCTCTTTTATTAATTTCAAACTTCAGCATGTTTTTAATAAGATTCTAGGCAGGGCTTTGAACTCCTGAACAGTGTTATGGATTTTGTTCTCAATTATTAATGTTTTTTTATTAATTCTCCTTGCCAAAGAGGGTGGGAGCAAGAGAGGGGGATAAATAACAAATCATGTATTGTAAGTTTTCTAGTACAGTAATGTTCTTGGTGTGTCACTATATTGGCAATTTCTGAGGTTCTGGAACCAGAGCCACTTGGAAACATCTTGTTGAAATAGACCGGTATCAGCAAAGGCCAAATCTCAAATTTGTAGACTTTAAATAATTTGGTATAAAAGATTTTTGTTTTTTTAACATGTATAAAGAATAAAGTAAGTAACTTGGGAAAAAACTTATTGGTGAATGTGTTGTAGGTAGGTATAAACACAATCAGAATTGAATGCCTGTGTAATGAAAGGTCAACCTTGACAATGATTATTATTAAATGTATCTAACCTCGCTACTTTGTTGAATTGTTTAATTCTAGGCTCAGAAACCTTATGTTGTACAGAGGAGAGGAGCTGAATTTGCCTTATCTACTATAGCTAAACATTTTGGTGCTGAAATGGCAACAGGATTGCCACATCTCTGGGATGCTATGGTTGGTTCGTTAAGGAACAACATTCACATAAATAACTTTGGTAATTACACTTCTGTATTAAGGTGGGAGATGTGGCAGGCTGGAGCCAGTATGTCAGTCTTAATCTGAGCACCTTTTCTGTTTGTACCAGACCGAAAGTCGTTACTGGAAAAAGGAGATGCTCCTGCTCAGGAGCTGGTGAATTCCTTGCAGGTTTTTGAAACAACAGCAGCTTCAATGGATACTCAGCTACATCCTCTGGTAATCAGTGTTTGCATTAAATGCTTCAGTTTCTTTATTACTAGTGGTTTAAGTCTTTAGTTTTGTTTTTTAGATGTTTTTCTGATTTTGGTCAAATGGTGTTTTAGTCACTCACTAGCCTGCCTGTTCTCTGTCCTAGTCTTGATAAACTGAAGGCATAGCCTTCAGCAGTCAAGATATGCTGTTTTAAAGCGTATTTTTTTCTCCCTGTGTTCTGTAGGATGTTAAATTCTGTTGTTTATGTGGGTCGTAGGATAAACCACAAAAGCAAAGAACTACCTAAAAGTTCAGCCTTGGCCTACCCTTTTTTGGATGAGATCCCAAACAAGATTGTGTCCAACGTTTTGAGTTATGATGATATTTTTGTTGTTGTGTTACATTGGAATCAGCATCTCTGCTTTATTCTAATTCTGTATTTGCTAAACCTGGAGAACAGACGGGTAATATGATGCCTTCTGTGTGTTATGAAAGTAGAGATAAAAATGTGGTTATGCAGCACTGTGTGGCTGACTGAAATGATTTGACTTATAATGCACAAAGTGAAATGCAGTTTGTGTGGCCAGAGTGGGGGCAAAATGGTCATAATAAAGTCAGTTTATTGCCTGGCTACTCTGTTCCAGGCTGAAGGCTGTCAGAAAGGCTGCCTATGCAGGGAATGCAAAAATTACAAAGACTTCAGTTTACCCCCAAGTAGACTAGATTTGATCATTTAAAAAATTATTTCTTTCTCTGAACTGTCTGTTTCTACTTGGGAGAGAATCCTGGAGTTGGGATAGTTCTGTGAAAGTATCAGTAAAGTACTGCTTAAAAAAAAGTTAAGGAAGGAAGAGAACAAGAAAGTCATCCTTATGCCTGCATCTAATACAGTTTTCAGTACTAGCCTGTCTGCAGTACTCTTATTTCAGAATAGGTATAGTAGCTCTGGAAGAGATACAGACAAGGGCAACAGGGTGACAAAAATACATGACAAGGCTCCCATGCAAGGAATAAGTAGGCCAGAATTCTGGAAAGGATGGGTATAATGAAGGGCTATAGAGTTCTGAGCAGATGGAGAAAATCATGTGGAATTTTTTCTTACCTATTTTAATAAAATACTGAAGTGATTTTGAGGGCATTTAGCATTTGCCATGGAAATACTTTTTTATATAAGTGTGATTTATATATAGACATAAATGTGTTATGTCGATGTTGTGTAGATTGGTTTTGGTGGTGCTAATACCTATGTATCTGTATTTAAGAAATAATTCTTTTTTAAAATAAAAATTTCTGGGTAAATACTCAGTACTATATTTTCAGTGTGAAACACTTCCTTGTGAACTAAGGGTTTCATTAGTTTTCAATTTGACTGAAATGCTAACTCTTTTGTTACTCTGAATTTTATCTGTATTGGGGTATACTCAATACATATTCAAAGTTCCAATTGCCTTTTTCTTCTGAAATTATTTTTTTAGTTTTAAGCAGTTATATCTTGCAAAGGAGCCATTTTAAGCATTCTTAAATGACTTTAAAAGACTCTCTAGTTTAAAAAAATCACTAACTTCTTTATAATTTGTATTAACCTTTACTCTCCCCACCTTTTTCTTTTATTCAGTTAATACAGCATTTGCCTCATCTTTACATGTGCCTTCAACATCCCAGCACTGCTGTGAGACACATGGCTTCCCGTTGTGTGGGTGTTATGAGCAAAATAGCAACCATGGAAACAATGAATATCTTTCTAGAGAAAGTTCTGCCGTGGCTGGGAGCAATAGATGACAACACCAAACAAGAAGGTGCAATTGAAGCACTTGCATGTATCCTTGCTTGCATATTCAAAAATGCAGAAACTTCTTTGCTGTTGTTTCATTTGGGTGAACAAGAACAGTAACCTGAAAAAAATGGGAGGAGGAATGAAATAAAATACTAAGCTGCTTTTTTTCTCCTGTGGAAAGAAACAGAAGAAGCTTTCATTTCCATTGCCCTTTTTTATCTACCAAGTGACATTTTGGTGGAGGTAATTCAGTTTCTCAATGCATGCACTTTGTTGGCTGAATGTAATTGGGTCCATCAGATTTCCCTGCCCCTGCATTGCTTTGTTGCTAGAAATGTCATTCACCTGAGTGTAACAATAATGACTCTTAACTTATTGAGTATGAAATCTCCTGGGTGTATATTTGTCAGACATACCTGAACTGTTAAAAACTATTTCCTTAATAACCACTCCAGGTGTAATGGAGCAACTGGATGTTGGTATTGTTCCATACATAGTTCTTCTAGTGGTTCCAGTTCTGGGTAGAATGAGTGATCAGACAAACAGTGTACGTTTTATGGCCACTCAGTGCTTTGCCACACTGATTAGACTGATGCCTCTTGAGGTAAGCTCGAGCTGTAAGTATATGGAGTATGTGAGCTGTCCTGTACCCTCTCTCACCAGCTGCAAAGTCCAGACTTCTGGCTTACTGAATGCTGAAGGAGTAACTGGCTTTATAGGTGTTGAGTCCATATCAGATAACAGAAGATATGCCCTTTAAAAGTAAAATGAGCAAAATTGGACCCTATGTTAGCAATTCTCTAATTTAATGTTAAAATAACATTTCTCTTTATAAGAGGCTAATTTCAGCTGTATACACAAAATTAAATGGTAGAGTTATTAATTTTGGGTGTAATGCTGCTTTTCTTAGTTTGGTTCAAAAGTTTTAGGAGTTCTGTGTGCACTCACCTTAGGTATGTGTGTTGCTGAGTATATTGTCAAGAGAAATGCACAAAAGCAGTATTAGTTTAAAAGAAATCAAAAGCAACAGTAATAGATATAGTGTGGGGATGAGTAGGGTCACGTATAACTAGTTCTTAAAATCAAAAAGCACCACCCTACATATTTAGGCAAAATGTGTGTTGTGATGCAGTAGTGTTTAATCAGTACAGATCTGCTTCAGTCTTTCACTCTTGCTACAACTTGCATACCTTAGACAAGTTCTGATGTTGTGCTTCAAGGACTACAATGCTTCTGAGTAACTTAATGTGACCACCAGATGGTAATAGAAGACAGTTTAGAATTTCCACAGCAATAATGAAAAACAATTGTCAGCTTAATGGGTTCTTTATTTCGCATTTTAATTTAGCATAATAGAACCTTTAGAATCTGATAACTAGTGATCTGCCTTAACAGGAGCACACACTTGGTGTGCTTACACTGAGATGTTGAACAAGTTGAAAGTGAGCAAAGAACTTAATTTCCAGCATGTTCATTGCAGTGCCATTTGCACCAGGGACCTTCTTCATATGCATCTTAAACACAGTCCTGTGGAATACACATAGCTTAGGGGGATTTAAAGCTATTTTAATAAAATTTAGTGAGAATCTCTTAAAAATACTGTACTTGTTTTATTAATTGCATGCATATGCATGATCACTTCATATTTCTTTTCCATGGTTATGGAAGAAGTGTCTTAAAGTTTCCCTTTCCAATTAAGAAAGTTCAGTATCAGATATTGTATTATATTAAATATTTAAGCATATAGTGAAGCAAATTAATAATGAGAGAAAATACTTGTATTGCCATGGAACAGTACTTTATTTAACAATAAATAAATAAGAACCTGTGACTTGGGGTAACTTAACTATGCTCTGTTTCCTGCATCTTTATGCTCAAATTGATTATTCCTGCAACCGTAAAAATGAAAGTATGACAAAGAAGGATTGTAAGATAAATGGTTCAACTTGATCGAACATGTATTGATAAGCAATCCTGCTGCAAGTTGACAATGTGTTTGAACCAAACTACCAAATACTGGCATACTGCAGATAAGTTCTTCTAAAAGGGAGTGTAGGCAGAGCATTGAACAAGGAGGCTGCTGTCTCTGTGTATATATGTAATTAAATACCTTACTGGGGCACTAACATCCCCCTTCCTTACTAACCACATGCATGGTGCAATTATTTGATAGTTTTTTGGGTTTTTTTTTGGTTTTTTTTTTTGGTTTTTTTTTTTAGCCAGGAGCCCCTCTGTAAGTGATTAGTAAGTTGAGTTTTGAAGTAAAGCTGACTAAAGATGGAGGAGGCCCAGAAAAATGGGATGACAAATGTGATGGTGGGAAAATAGCAGTGGTACTGTATGTTATTAGCAAGCAAGAATGAGCATATTTGACCCTAAGTGCCTTCTTTGGGCTTCTGGCCTGGTATGGAAAGTACCTAGGAAGTAAAGGTCTGCTGTTACAAACCTAGAGAGGTTCAGGGTTTTTTTCTCCAAACAGTTTCCAACGGCTTGAATTCATCCTGTGGATTTCAGTATCACTTTAATTATAGTAAGTAGGAGAAGAATCCATCAAACTGTGGATGGAAGCTTGTGGCTCAGGAGGAGTGGGTGTCATAGGTTCTTTAGCCAACCAGATAAACTCTCTGATTAGAGGTAGAATAGCTCAGTCTTCGTAGACTCTTAGCAGCATGACCAGATTTTTTCATCTTTTGTGTAATTTCTATCAATCTTTTCAGTGTTCTTTTGGGGCAGGATTTGCCTCTTGCACCTTGCAACCTTGCATGTTTTGACCTGCGAGTAATCAAACAAGTATGGCTAAATATAGTATTTAAATCCTCAGTTTAGATTTATACAGTTGAGAAGATTGCAGATCTTTTCTATGTATGTTTAAAGTGTTTGAGTGAATATGAGGTTTAATTTCTTCTGTGTGGCATTTAAGTCCTGTAGCCCTTACATGACTGCTTTAAAAATGTTACCCTAGGCTGGTATCCCAGACCCACCAAACATGTCCGAAGAATTAATCAGAATGAAGGCGAAAGAACGTCACTTTCTGGAACAATTATTGGATGGAAAAAAACTGGAAAACTATGAAATTCCAGTACCAATCAAAGCAGAGCTCAGAAAATACCAGCAGGTAACAGCTTACACTTTTATTTTGAGAGTTCCAGTCTGATATAACTTCATGGACTAGTAGGAGTTGTTCAGGTACTGGCACTTTTCTTGTGGAGTTTTTGAGAGTTTTGGTTTCAGTTGTGCAGAGTGTATCTTGGACTCTGGATAAGGAAGAACAAATGGAGTATTACATGCTTCTTATATTGTAATATTTTTTTCCCCTTTCTGGATTTTGCTTTTTTTATAGGAATGACCAGCGGGCTGTGCCTTGCTAACACTGACTGGCAGTCCACCACTGCAAAGCCAGGCCTCACTGTGTCATTTGGGTGGTTTTTTTCTCTTTATTCCCCCTGCTTTTAATGGATGGGCTGTAGTGGATCCATTTGTGATGGAAACCAGCTAGCTCCTAGTTTGGCAGTGCTGGATCATTGAACATATGGATGTTTGAACTGAAGCTCAGCTAGCAAAAAGCCAGTTTTTGCTTGAGACACTCTCCTTCTTTTCTGATTTCAGGATGGAGTGAACTGGCTTGCATTTCTCAATAAATACAAACTTCATGGAATTCTTTGTGATGACATGGGCTTAGGAAAAACTTTACAATCCATTTGCATTCTTGCAGGTGATCATTGCCTCAGGTAAGCTTAAACAAATAACATTCTGTCTTAGGCTTTAATGATGGGTCTTATGTGTGGTAATGAATCTGGACATATTCCTGGGCAACTGTGACTGTAGGTGGCTGTGCTTGGATGGGGGTTTGGAGCAGGTGGCCTCCACAGGTCCCTTCCCACCTCAACTCTTCTGTGAAAAAAATTTTTTAAACTCTATTTTATACCCTTAAAGGGCTCAGGAGTATGCAAGAACAAAACTGGTGGACAGTGTTCCTCTTCCCTCCTTGGTGGTGTGTCCTCCTACGCTCACAGGACACTGGGTGGATGAAGTGGGCAAGTTTTGCTCAAAAGAATATCTTAATCCATTGCACTATACAGGACCTCCTACTGAGAGAGCAAGGTAACCCATCTTGCATTTTTAACTGGTTTAGAGTAAAATATCATATGGGGAATTCTTCAGTTTACTACTGCTACTGAAGCATAGTTTGTGGGCATGGGAACACTTGTGTTGGTATCTTTAAAGGCTGAGATAATAACGTGTAAGGAACACTTCAATTAACTCTTCATTTTTTTCTTAAGATTGCAACACCAAGTGAAAAGGCACAATCTCATAGTGGCTTCATATGATGTTGTAAGAAATGACATTGACTTCTTCAGGTAAGAATTGGCTTGTTTTCTGAGGTTTTTAATAGCTTAGAATTTTAAATGCTACTTAAGTCTGTGTTCTTCTTTTCTAGAAATATTAAGTTTAATTACTGCATTCTCGATGAAGGCCACGTAATAAAAAATGGGAAAACAAAGCTGTCTAAAGCAGTGAAACAGCTGACTGCTAATTACAGGATAATTCTTTCTGGGACACCAATCCAGGTAACTGATTTTCTATTTTGGATGAATTGTAGAAAACAAACAAGATAGGACTATCTTGCACTCAGTTTTATTGTACCTTTTAGCAGTCATCTTGTTCAAAGTATACATTGTAAAACAGTTGTTCACTTCTCAATGACAAATGCTCAAAACAACATCTTTTCCCTTTCCTGGTATGCCTGTGTATAGGGGAGTGAATGCTGGTTTTGTGGTATTAATGGGGTTCAAAAGCTGACAGACTTTCTCTACCACTTCCTCTTTAAGTGTCAGGCAGGGAAGAGACTATTTCCCTATGTCTCAAGTAAAATTAGCAAGAAACTCAATTCTGACATCTCCAGATTTTGAGCTTTGTCCTAATGACTTGCCTGTGCAGTATCTGCCTCACGCAGGACTAAGACCACTGGTGTGTCCCAGGTTTTGTTAACCAGAAGAGCTCTGGGTGTGGCTTAAAGCCCTGGACCCAGTGGGAAGTCTATTTATACATTCAAGTGAATGCAGAGGTATTTCTGTAACTCAGATGGACAAAAGAACCACCAAGCTCCAGGAGCTTGGGGCTGGGTTTGTAGTGTGAGGTTTGTAGAGTTTTAAATGTATGGAAATTTTTTCTGATACCTTGCAACAACTTCTTACTCCTGAAAATAATTTATCAAATGTTTCTTCTCTGTTCAGAACAACGTCTTAGAGTTGTGGTCGTTGTTTGACTTCCTAATGCCAGGATTCTTGGGCACTGAACGCCAGTTTGCAGCTCGTTACGGCAAACCAATCCTGGCAAGCAGAGATGCGCGAAGCTCCAGTCGAGAACAAGAGGCTGGTAAGGATAAAATGTTTAATCTTTGGCTTTTTGGTTTAGCCTTTTAAATGAAACTGCTAATGAAAAGAAAAAGTGTGGTTAGTTCTAACATCAGAGATTGAGGGGGAGCTGAATGCTTGGAAAAACACTTTTAAAACCCTGGTGCTGTCGTCCTCGTTAGGGGTACTCGCAATGGAAGCTCTGCACCGCCAAGTTCTGCCATTCCTGCTGAGGAGAATGAAAGAGGATGTGCTGCAAGATCTTCCACCCAAAATTATTCAAGATTATTACTGTATTCTCAGTCCTCTACAGGTATGCTTAAAAAGTGGCTGAAAGTTTATTTTTCAGCACAGTTAAGACCACAAAAGCATAAATTCTGTATTCCTGTGTCTGATATCAGCTCTGACATTCTCTGGATGTACTAAAAGAATTTTGTAGGATGTGTTTAAAAACACTGATTCCAGTCCTGTAGTAATAGAGTATTTATTCAGCTTAATTTCGAGCATTGTTCAGGAACAACATGTAGGCATCTGCAGATTGTTTTTCAATAACACTTTCCAAGGTGAAAGAAAATAAATTGCAAGAGTTTTTGTTGTTAATGAATCTCTTGTGTTACATATGAAATAGCTTTCTTGATGTATGATAATTCAGAATTTTAACTTGAAACTAAACTCTGTCTATTTTCTGTCACGAAAAAACGCACTCATTCTCTTGTCTGGTCTACAGGTTCAGCTTTATGAAGATTTTGCCAAGTCTCGTGCCAAATGTGATATTGATGAAACAGTTTCTTCAATTTCACTGAATGAAGAAACTGAAAAACCAAAGCTTAAATCTACAGGTCATGTATTTCAGGTACTGATTTTTTTCAGCCATTTTCATTACCTAGTACATTCATTTTTTACTAAACCTACAAATACAGTTACCAAAAATATAAATTAAAATAGTAAACTCAGACATTTGTGGTCATATGATCTAAGAGGAGTATTTATTGGCTGGAATGTGGTGTATAGTATTATGTTTAAATTAGGGGTTTGTGTCTTAGGAAACATAACACTGCCTGATACTTTTAATGTGATCTGCTCAGTTGGTGTTCAGCTGTTTTGGGAATCTTGTAAAAACTGAGTACTGAGAGAGCAGAACTTCAGAATGAGGGAAGTAATTCCAATTGCATCAGCTGTTACACTTGAACATGAAGATTCTAAAACATGGACAAAATGTTTCCCTAAGGGTAGATCTGAGTTTATGAGGGTTCATGATCTTATAGGATTGCAGATTAACTCTTGGTTAATTGGAAACAATTATTCTCAAACTGCTCCCAAACCCATTTCCGCTATTGCAGACTCAGATGAAAGTACGGGAAACGGTAATCCTTGCATTTTTCCTGAAATAAGGGACCAAGATCACAATGAGTGTAACAGTGTTTGGATACAGTTCGAAATGCAGGTTTTAAATGTGCAGCTTTGATGAAAATACACCATAAAGTCCAGATTGTGGAATGTGGCCTAGTGATCCCTGTACTTACAATCAATTCTGTTAATCCTTTTTCTGTAACTGTGTTCTTGCTAATTATTTCTTTGAATTTCATTTCTTAAATGATTAAAGGCATTGCAGTACTTACGGAAGCTCTGCAACCATCCAGCATTAGTGCTCACAACCCAACATCCAGAATACAAGAGAATTACAGAGCAGCTTGCAGCTCAGAATTCATCCCTTCGAGATATCCAACATGCACCTAAGCTGTCTGCTTTAAAACAAGTAAGTGGACATGTGTTGTGCCTTCAATTCCCCAAATGTCTCTACCGCTGTTACATATTGTTTCATCAATATGGAAGTTCTTCTTAATAAAATTAAGTAGCAAATGAAAAAATGCAAGGGTGTTTCAGGGATATATGCCCTATTTTCCCTGGTAATTCAAGAGGGAGGGGAAAACACAAACATCTTCATGGTGAGGATGTTTATATAACTTGTTGGCATATGAAAACCTTACTTCTATTTTATTTTTGTCCCTCTTGTTGCAGAATTTTTTTTCATCTTTATTACACAGGAGACTACTTCCTTGATGAAGTTAGATTGCATTGCATAGTTTTACTTACAGTAGAATTTAAGTAAGTGAAGAAAATGGGAATTTTTTTTTAATGACTCTTAAGCTTTTCATTGTTTTACATGGAAGCCAAACTTTGCCTTCTTGTCACTTAAGTGACTGTCATTTAGATAATTCCTTCTGCAGTTTTTCTCTCATTTCTACTTTTGATAATCAATGAATGTCAATGTTTACATGAGATCTACAGTCATTTTAATGACACACTTTAATGTTCTTTTACTTAAAGCTGCTGCTAGACTGCGGTTTGGGGAATGGTGGATCTTCAGAAAGTGGTACAGAAGCTGTTGTGGCCCAGCACAGAGTGCTTATCTTCTGTCAGCTGAAGAGTATGCTGGATATAGTGGAGCACGACCTGCTCAGACCTCAGTTACCTTCAGTTACTTACTTACGACTCGATGGCAGCATTCCTGCTGGGCAGAGACATTCCATTGTTTCCCGGTATGTATTATCCCCTCATAACCAGTGAGAGACCAACTTTAATCAACTGTATTATTTATATGGTGCAAAATTGGGTTTTTTTGTCTGCCTCAAAGCAGATGAGGTTCATAAATTCTTTATTCAAATGAAAATTACCATACTAAACTACTTCTTGTATGCAGGTTTAATAATGACCCGTCTATAGATGTTCTTCTGCTCACCACTCACGTTGGTGGACTGGGACTTAACTTGACAGGAGCTGACACAGTTGTGTTTGTGGAACATGACTGGAACCCAATGAGAGACCTGCAGGCCATGGATCGGGCACATCGCATTGGGCAGGTGAAAACCCCTTCATTTCCCATAAGGGGGGCTTTGCTTTTGCTGAACTTGCTTGAGAGAGTTTGTCATGCATAAGGAAGTGACATCATTCTACCAAGCTTCCATTCATACTTGCTTCTTGCAAATATGCCAGCTGCTGAAGTGTGTACTTCCTTCTTCTGCCCCCAGCTCAATAGGTCTTCTCTTGTGTACTTCCTGAGCTGCTGGGGAGAGGCCAGAAAAGAAGGGTGGAAGAGATGACTGAGGACTGAGACAAGGAACTGAAGGGACAGCCCAGAGGCTTGTCTTTCTCTGGTGCTTGGACAGGGCAGGAATGACTGCTGGTAGTCTTCCTCTAGAGCTGTAAAAACCAGTGAATTCTTTCAGGGTACAGAGGCACTGAAGATGCCTCTACTGTATAGTGGCATGGTCTCATGCTTTCCATCTAATGTCTGTACTTTAGTACATTTAGACTTTCAGTGTCTGACTGAGTACAGTTATTGATGGGTAACTCCAGGCCAAACTGCTTCTAGACTGTCCATGATAAACACTAAAAGCTTATGCTTTCCTGAATACTTAAGATGATACTTTTTAGTTAAGTGTGGTTTTTTTCTTTCAGAAACGTGTTGTTAATGTATATCGCCTGATAACCAGGGGAACTCTGGAAGAGAAGATCATGGGTCTTCAAAAGTTCAAAATGAATATTGCAAATACAGTGATAAGCCAAGAAAATGCAAGCCTACAGAGCATGGGAACAGAGCAGCTTCTTGATCTGTTCACACTTGACAAGGTAAAGAAACATTGTAACAAATACCTATAAAAAATAGTCAGCTTAGGGAAAAGCTTTGCTTTGAAACGTAAAATTTAATCACACAAATGCTTAAGTTGGACTGATGAATAGTAGACAGCTCTCTGAAAAACAGGAGGAAGTGGTATTTCCCCAGAAGAATTATCAGATTTGAATTTGTTAGATTCTTGAAAATATTATTCTGTATATTAACAGGAGTATTTTTCTTTTGTGAAGGATGGCAAAACTGAAAAAGCAGATACCTCTACCTCTTCTGGGAAAGCATCAATGAAATCAGTACTCGAAAACCTTGGAGAACTGTGGGATCAAGAGCAGTATGACACTGAATACAGTCTTGAAAACTTTATGCATTCATTAAAGTAACCATCACATATTTGTAATATAACTGCTGCTAGTTCACATATTTTTCTGCTGATATTCAGCAAACTTCAAAGCATATAGAGTGAACCTTTAGCTTAATGTGTAAATAGACTTACTGAAAGAAGAATCTTCACAAGACTGGCACGAAGTAGTGTCAGCTGTTTCACTGGGAAGTTACTCTGTCTTAAACGTTTGCACTGTATAAAAACTTTAAATGTAAACATTGTGAGGTGGTTCAAATTTTACTTGTTCTGAACAGCTGCAAATTCTTACTTGGTAGAAGAATTAAAACAAAGCAGATTTTTACATTTGTTAACAAGTGTTACTTGTGTTTGCAGTCAAGTCCACCATTATTTCTTTCTGTATCTGTAATAGTTTTGTACAGTTGTTTCAGTGAGTACTTCAGGTCATTCAGTGTACATTTTTCTTTTAAACACAACTTGCTTTTATGGTGTATTTAAAAAGCAGTTTTCAACTTAAGCTTTCATTCACATCATTTCAGGACTTACATCATCGGAGGCAAAGCCTAGAAGCCTTGAAAGTACTGAATAATGGAATGGCACTAGGCCTGGGCACCCACCTTTGTATATTGACTATAGATATATCATGCTCTTCAGTCTTTTGACACCATCTTGTGAGAACAGCTGACTTGAACTTTTTAATGTAATGAGCTCTATTAAATACAGGTAATGGCCTATTTGAGGCCATGTTTGCATCCTGTTAGCAGGGGTGTACTTTTTTAATTTATCTCTAAGGCTAGAATATAGCCACTTTGAGAGATGCATGTATTCCTTATGTTTCAATCCTATATATTTTTTTGTAACTAAAAGAAGAAATTAAATATACAGACATTTTCCAAAAGTAGATTTTGCATTGTCTAGGATTCTAAAATCTATGCTAAAAGTGACTGTGTACTAAACTGATGCATGATTTAAAGCTTCTTAAAGGAATAGGGAGGACTTTTTTTCTTTAGGAGAAAATATACATAGAAATACCTACATTCAGTTTGAGGTAATTGAATAGTTAAAATAGTGTAACAAAGATAGTAAAAGACTTTAATAGCAGTGAGTGAGAATAATATGGCTGTATGTTATGCAGCTTTTTATAAAAAAGGGAGGCAGTAGTAAAAGTGTGTTTCTAGATGTGCATATGTACCAGTATATGCACTTTTTATAAATATTAAATTATAGATAACTTACAGCAGTTGTCTGAATACATAGAGTATATGTATAAATATAAAACCTAAGGTTTGTAGCTTGCTGTGTGCTTAAGCATCAGAGCTTAAAAACCACCAGAGACCTCAACTATTGTAAAATAAGATTGTTTTAAAACTATATAAATCAAGACAGTTCTACAGCATTGGAGATGAATTAATGTCACATTTCAGTAGTTATGAACTGCCAGATTGTAACTAAATTAGCATTCCATGAAAATAAAACAAACTGGGAATATATAAGTTGTATGTTGAGTTTGTCCATGTTTAGTTTTGTTTCTTTACGGAAGATTTATCTGGCTGCATAAAAAACCTAACGCTTTTAGAAATTACAGCCGGATTACGAGTATTACATTGGTTAATTTCTACTTTCAGACTGTTTCTGTTGTACTTTCAGCTGCTGATCCGAGCAGGGGAGACAAGATGGGGCTTGGTGGTGCTTGCAGAGAAGTTGCAATGCTGGAATAACGTGTACTTGAAGATAACTTGGTGCAGTAATTTGGTGATAGTGCCTAGAAATAATGAGGTATTTGAATAAAGAAACTTCTTTAGTGGTAAAAATTGCATATGTTTTTCTTCAAGAGTTTTATTACATGCAGTGGTAAGAAACTGTTTGGGTCCTGTTGGGGAAAAAATAGACAGCATAAGACTGTTTTAAGCCAGTTATTTATCACATTGAGGTTGCTATGCAACCAAAATAATTTTAGCAATGGCTCTCTTGGATATCACATCAAGAAGACTCCTGCACCTGAAAAACAGGGGAAGGCAGAACCTAGAATAATTATTTCAAGATTATTACATGTACTGACCGATGTTAAGTGTTCTGTGAATTAATGCTTTGAAATGTAACTCAGCAGGAGCGCTGCACCAACTATGTAAAAAATGGGGTTGCATTACCTTAATATTTTACCATGAGCTCTTCTATGCTTTTCAAACTAGCAGAGATCCAAGATCTGCTTGCCAGGATCTGGCTTGTTTGTGCAGTGTCCTCGGTGCACAAACTGGATTCACTTACAGCAAAACTCCAGCAAGAAATAGCTCTTAGAATGCCTCTAACTGCATTTGATCTTTTTAATGGGTATTCAGCTGGACCAGACCAGGGTCTGGGCTGGAAAAGGAAAGTTTCTTTATTTCTAGGCTGAAATGAAACCTTCAAATATGTCAGATTCTCAGCAGCAACCATTTTGCTCTCCAGCTCTGCCCCTCGTACAGGTTGTTATTTGCTAATGAGGATGCATCCTAAGCCTTGACTGACTACAGGTGGAGTCACTGCAGGCCCAAAGAAACGTGAACTGAGCAGAATCATGCAGAATTCTTTGGGTTGGAAGTGACCCTAAAGATCATCAGTTCCAAAGCCCTTCTCTGGGCAGGAACACCTTCCACTGCACCAGATTGCTAGATCAGAACCAAGATCTGTTCAACCTGGCCTTGAACACTTGCAGGGATGGGGCATCCAAAACTTCTCTGGGCAATCTGCTTCACTGTCTCATACTCAAGGCTTGATGTATTGTGTGTAATTTGCACTGAATTAAACTAGTCCCTCTCATCATTTAATAGCATCCAAAAAACCCACTAATAGTCACCAAAGCCAGACCTCCAAATTAATGTAGTTCCTGATTCAGAGCTTGCTAACCTGTGAAAACTTAGTACCTCTGACTGGTGACCACATTCTGGGCTGGAAGGAATGACTTTGAAACAACTGTACACATAATGCTGCTTTTCAACCAAACTTAAAGACTGCTTGAAGTTCTACTTAAAACTAAATGGAGAACTACCTTCTGCAAACATGCACCAGGTCTGCATAAACACACCTTCTGCTGTGTCTGTTGTACTTAGTTTAACTAAGAATTCAATCTAACAAGTCTGTCTTTCTCCATCCATGTTGTCTTTGGAATTCACTTAGGAGGGAAGTTGCTTGCTTTCTGCAAATTTACTTATAACTACTGCAGGTTTCTAGGTTATTTTTTTATCCTTCTCCCTAATGCTTTTGGAAGTTTTTTTCCAAGCTTGCTGAAAGCGAAATTACACTGACTATCCAAAGTATATGTAGTGATTTAGTTTAACTCAAGTTGAGTCTTTTGCTTTAGTCCATTATCTTTACCAATCTTATCTTTTACCTTAAGTTTACTGGTTTTAGAGACAAATGCTTACATTTACCATTAATGGTATCCCCAACTTTGCTACTGTCTCGTGGTTCTGGTTGTAAGGCAAAGAGCACTCATTTCTAATTAAGCCTTAATTCAAGCAGAAACAGGGCAACTTTTAAGCCATATTAGAAACTGTGGAAAACTTCTAAGATGAAAACATATTCACATACCAAAGCTTTTATTAACTTGCTTACAAATGGTAAATAATATAGTGTTAAATCTAGCTTGGTGTGGAGTGTTAATAGAGCTTTGGCACAGGGCAAGCTTTAAGGTTTTAAGGATCACAGCAGTAACTGACTTGTGTTAAGTTGCTTTGTAATCAAAAGCTTGGAAGATGGAGTTCTTTCTTTAAGCAGAGAGATGCTTTAGAGTAAAAATTATTTTTTAAATCATGTCTAAGTGAATTACTTTCAAGGACAGTTCTCTGAATATAAGGATTTTATAGAGATGATAATCCATCTAAATTGTTTCAGTGGTCTATTAAAAACCATGACCCTTTGAATTTGTGTTAGAAACCCTTTCAGTTGGCTCCGTATCATGTAGTAGCTGCTTCACTCCTTCTCTAGTATTCTCTACAGCAGGTTTGGAAGTATCTGTTCAGTTACATTGTTTTTAAGGCCAACTCCCTGTTCAGGAAGCAGGATTTAGTTGATACTCTGGTGGCCAGACCAGACTCAGGGATTCTGCCCAGCAAGGAAAAGCTTCCTTTGGTGTGAGTACCCTCTCCAGTACAGGAATGCCACTCCTCTCCTGGGAGGACCATATAGCAGCAGGGTAACAGAGCTCTAACTCCACACTGACAATTCTGTGATCTTGGATGTCATGCAAAAGGAGGTGCTCTTCATCTGCTCTGTGTGTGCACAGGCAGAGCTCTGTTGGTTGGATCAGGCATGGTGCTCGTAAACCAAGTCCCCTCCATTCACAAGCCTTATGCAATAACAACAAAACCTTAATTTTCTTCTATTTCCAACAGGTACCTTTAATTTAACATAAAAAGTAGAAGATTTGTGCCATGCTCCTCTGTATCTTTTTTTCTTGGGCAACAGCTAAATACATTATGCTTACACTGTCCATATGCTGCAGTAGATAGGCAAGAAGACAAGAGAGAAAGTTGTCCTTTGCCAAGGTTAAGATATTTTTATTAACTTCTTGTAGACACTGGGGTCCAAACTTGCAACTTTACATTTCAACCTGTACCCACCAGCCTTGCATCTGCACAAACCAGCACACGTGGGTTTAGAAAATTTGTTAGGCTATCCTTCCTTAAGGCTGTCAAACCTTTAAAAAGTTGTATGTTCAAGACTTGTTCTGTTTTCTTAGCTCATTCATGTGGATAGCTAACTTGGACTTGGGTGTCTGACAATTTATGAAGTAATCAACAATCACAAACTCTTACAGATTATGACTTTCAGTATTTTCTTTTAAAGTAAAATTCAGGCCAGGATTTGCTAAGTTGTAAGAGGAATTCCACATACTATAGGAAAGTATTTACTGCTCAATTTCCCTTTTCAGATGAGGGAAGGAAGTTGGTCTGGAGAGCAGAAACTTCAAACTATAAATTCAGCCTCAGGTGCAAAAACTGCAGGAATGGGGAGAAAGGAAGGATACACTGCATCCTGCCAAATGGCTGTTCCAGGGACACAGCAAAGTGAACTACTCTGCAGTTCGTGAGAGGCTCAGAAATAGCTGAGCTATCGGAACATGCTGGCCGTATCTCCAGCACACTCCCGTTCCAGGAGCCTTTGCAGGGCTATGCTGTGCTCTCCATGCCAAGGCTGTGCCTGCCAGAGATCTCCCATATGTCAGGGTAATTACATTTCACAGTTTATACAGGCTGAGTGCTTAGATACTCCACTGAGAAAATGGGAGTGCTGCTCAGTGTAGCGGCCCAAGCGGATCATGTGGTTAACTTGTGCACTTTTTGCTCCTGTTTCAATGTTAGCTCTCTCTGAGTAAATACTGTGTTCTCCAGATACACGTTTATGTATTCTGACCCTGTTGCTCATGACTCATACTGCACTTACAGAGATTTAATTATCAATCACAGCCCAGCATCTGAGAAATAAAGCCTTCAAGTAGAAATCTGTAATGGTAAGCCAAGGGAAGAGCTAACGCAGATGTTAAAATCTGCTTTTGCAATAACAGAGCTTGAAAAAAGTCAGTTGAATTTGTCATGATCTCTGCTGTAGCCAGAGAGGGAAGACATTAAAAATACATCAACTCCCAGAAAATGATGCATTCCATTTCCTGCCTTTCTTCTGAATCAGAGCTGCCTCACTTAACAACAAAACTGACTTTTGACTTTGCATTACCAAAACAAGTGTGCCTTTAGGAAAATGCTGCACTGTATTCTGATCTATTTCTCCATGCTGTCCTCGCCTCCACACAGTGCAAATTATAAAACACTTCTGGCAATAACTTGCAACTGTTCATTCTTGGCCTCTATTTTGCAAGTATCACTCAAAAACCACAACAATCTTGTCAACTAAACTTTAGTACTCAGGTGCTATTTCATGTTCATTTTGACGCATTTGGATACCTATATAAACACAAGCAAAGTTCATTTCTGGGCATAAAGTCAAAATGCAGCCCATGCTCATATTCAAGAGAATCTGTTTTCAAGAGATGGCAGAGGAAGGAATCATGCCGAATAACAAAACCAGCAGTAAGTGCCAGCCCACCAGTGTCTGTCTTCATTTATGACTAATTTAAAGCTCACCCACTTAGGCATCATATCAGTTAAATTATCACTTCATTTGCAAGCTGGAAAGGACAATGTGGCAGAATTCAAAGTTTGTACTTCTGCTTTCTTTGCTGCCCTGGTGAGAGCTGCAAGATATGATCAGCATTTCAGGCTTCTCACGGCCGGCACAGTCAGCAGTAGTTAATTATTGTTTATAAAATGCAGAACTCTGTGTTCTCACAGTAAGAAGTTGCATCACTCTTTGGCTGTGCCTGTTATTTATCAGCTGAAGAGCAAGGCAGCAAACAAAGCAAGGAGAGTGAAAAAACACTAAAACCCATGACAGTTTACATGGGCTGTGTAGGGGTAGGGAAAGCAAAGGAGGAGGAAGGGACATGGCATGCACTTGCTGGCAGCGTATTTTCCCTGGCTCTGTTTGGTTTATTTCTCCCAGTTTTCCACTCTGCGGTATTTTTGCCTCCAATATAGATGTGGTCACAGCTGGCAACGCCACCGCAGTACTGCTGCGGAAGAGATTAGAATGCCTTGCCCCTGGGAGCCTGGTGTGCCATGCTTCATACCCTTCCCACTTAAGCAGGAAAAGCAGCTCCGACCACCACCACAGGAGCCTGCTGTGCCACCCCAAAGGAGAATACAAACCAGCCAGGCTCAAAGTTCAGGTAAGAGTAAGTGGCAGGTGGCTACGAACGCCCCACAGCTTCTTGCACCTGCACAGAAACCCAAAGAGAAACTACACCTCTTCCACGCAAGCTAAGGCCCCACACCGGCCGTGAGGATGCAGCAGCCAGCGCTGCCTTCATAGAGGCACAAAACCACGGAATATCCTGAATTGAAAGGGGCCCGCAGAGTTCATTGAGTCCAGCTCCTGGCCCCGCACAGGACTGCCCTAAGAGTCACACCACGTTCCTGAAAGCATCGTCCAAACAGCTCTTGAACGCGGCCAGGGTTGGTCCCCACAGCGCCCCTGGCCCTCAGAGGTCCCGCTGATCGCCGCTGCCCAGTGCAAGCCGGCCTCAAACTCCCTCTGCCCATTTCATCCCCCTCCCGGGTTTGCCACTGTGAGGCCGGGAACGCGACCCTCGCCCCAGGGCCGGGGCCGGGCGCGGTGCAGCTGCCTTTGCGCTCCCGGAGCCTTTGCAGAGCAGCAAAAGCGACGGCTTCACCTGCGGTTTTTTGGATTCCTGCCACGTGAGGATTAGGATTTAGGGCCGAGTTGAGCACCTGGCAGATTTTTCTAGTTATCCACCCAAGGTCTCTAAAGGCAAGGAAGGCTCCTCTCCGTTTCGTTAGTCTGCTGCTGATCTGCCACAGAATAAGAACTTGCATCCGTGGCAGAGATGTATTCAAGGCACTAAATGGTTTTTGCAATTATTAGATGTCTTTATCAGCTTTGCTTTGGCACTTAATCAGCCGCAAAAGCTATTTATTGCCTCATAAACTCCTCTGCAGCAAACATTATCCTTTAATTAATCCCTGAAAATTACAAAGGCTGATGAGGTAACCCCTTTTTCACACCACCCAGTTAAGCTGAGGAGAATTTGTTGCTGTTTTCCCCTTTCATTTTGTTTTTAGACATTTGTCAGCTATCTCAGTCAGAGGGCTTGTTAGGACAGGTACTAGAAATTTAGCAGCATGTCCCAGGTAACAAATACCTGCCAAATCACTGTCCTGGGAGGATTATTCACAGCTGAGAAAGTTAGGAGATGAGTAAAAGTTAAACCTTAATTTAAGTCACATTAAAATAGGAAAGGCAATCTGAACAGCATGTGGCTGCCGAGTTAAAGGATGTTATAGACTCATTAAAAGATTGCACCAGTTGCTAATTAGGATTTTTTGAAGCTAAGGACACAGTGGCAGAAGTAGATCTCTTGCATACTGAGAGACTTCAGATGCATTCTTGCTTTGTATATCATTAACTTTTGTATATCAGCACTCAGAGGAATTCAAAGTAACTGAAAAACATCACAATCTCTCTGTCTGCAACAACTCAATACCTTAAGATTTCCACTAGAATGATGTTTTGTAACCAGGATACAAGTTTTCTTTACAGCACACATAAAATTTTGCTATTTCCTCATACCCCAACCCATACCCCCACCAGATTCAGACATTAGTTTTAAAGTAAAGCAGTTCACAAAATAATAAAAATGTTAGACATCACTATTTCAAACTTTTATCTGACCTTATGAGAACTAGAATTATAGCTGAAAATTAAATGCTCTTGTGTAAATGTGTCAATTCTACTTTACCAGGGAGTGAGAGGAGCAAGAAACATTCCCCTAAATATTTGGAAGTTGGCAATGCTGAGTCCTATCTCTTCTGTTCCCATGGATGACTGATAATTGCTGTGGGATTACCGCTGGCTGCTTGGAAACAATGTCAGGAGAGAAAGTGTTTCATCCAGGTCAGTTGCTGAGTTGCAAAAAGGTGTTGGGACCACGTAATCAGCCAGTTCTCTGCAGATGTGCAGAAAATGTTTCATGAACTGTAAATTGTATTTTGGGAAGTACCTAGTAGTGCACGGTAGTTAAGGTAGAATAAATCTGCTAGGAGACTTAAAGTATAGGAAGGGAGGTTGCTCTAAAAATTATCGCAACAAATTCCCCCATCAGCATTTAAAGTTTCCAAAGCAAATTCTGAAAGGGAAAAAAAAAATCTCTTGTGTTTGAGAAACGGGGAAAAAGAGAAAACTGGAAAAAAAATATTGCCTTCCATGTCTCTTAAAGCTCTTTATTTTTCCTCATCATTGAAAGAAAAACCACAACCCAAATTCACAAAAATGTCAACTTTGTTCTAATCCTAGCTCACAGCTGCTAGAGAATTTACATCTTCGGTGGCAGGTGTTAATCATAGTGAGACTAAAGAGCAGTTCCACTTCAGTGAGTCTTTCTGTGTGTTAGTAGGTGGTAGCATAGTCAGGACTCAAATTATAAGAGATTATATTTTCAGAGATGTGTTGAAAACCCCAACCCAGCAATTATGTTTTCCAAAGTAGTCCATTTGTTACTGCTGGAGACATCCTGCATTGGTAAGTGGTGCTTTTTTGCCACCTGAGTTTCTGATACATAAGTAGGAGGAAAAAAGATGAAGTAGGTGAATACTGTTAAAGCAGAACTTTGGAAGCTAGAAAGTCTGAGGCTTTACATGCTGGGAGGAGGTGTGGTGAGGTGCAGCTGATGCAGTTTTTGGCAGTGTTAGGTGCTCCAACAGCCATCTTGCTGTACTGCTGGGGAGTGTGGGCAGGCTCTGCAGCAGAGCAGCAGCAATCCAGATACCTGCTCTAGCCCCAGGAGCAGTCACACAGGCAGTGAGACACACCCCATGGTGCAGGAGCACCTCGGTACCTGGAGTCCACATCTTCTTGAAATGAAAGGAAACACAGTAAAAAAAACTTGGGTTCATAGGGAGTTAAAGTGGGTAACTAAGTTAGTTCTAATTCAAGATACTTCTCAAGTAACTGTGGTAGTGAGAACACGCGCTCAGGAGCAGTGACGTTCAAGACTCCCAGGTCTGTATCTTGCCCTTTGGCCAAAGGTCCAGACCTGTGAGTAACCTCACCTGAGGAAATGCCAGCAGAGGTCCCTCACTGCGACAGGTTTGGTGTTTCTATGCATTTAGTTGCAGCTTTCTTATATGCCTGTAAATTCCTTTCTGAGCAGTTTGGTATTTTTGTCATGCCTAAACCAAAGGATTTGGATTCAGGAATAATGTTCCTCATCCTGGTTGCATAACAGAGCACAAATACCAGCTGCTGTCCTTTTCTTTTAGAGCACAGCTGGAGCACCAGGGGGAAATGGCAGTGCCAGTCCTATTTCCATTTTTATGGACAAGAGTGATTGTTCAGTGATGCTAGTATAAAGGCCTGCAACACACTAGGATATGAGTGGATTTGTGTGGGATTCCTTTCACCCTGAAACTTTTCCACAGTGCAACACAATCTGAAGTATCATGGAGAGTAAAGAATGTGAGAGTGAATGCATGAGGATGTCAGGCTCTTCACTCTAGTCTGGGTTTTATGTGCTTCCCTATGGAAGAGAGACTGTGGTTGTGTCTCTGCATCACAGACTGTTCCTTTTATGCATGTTAAAGCAAAACTTCCTTTGGCTAAAGTGCAAGAAAAGTCCTGGTAATGAAATTGCTACATACCTACAGCTATTTGAAAAACATTCTCTTGACTCTCTAGGGGATACAGGAAAAAAAAAAAAAAAAAAAAACCCAAAGAGATTTTGTTTCCCCCAAATTACATCCCAATTTTCTGTTAATTTTCTTTTCAGTGTAAAGAATATTCCTGTTGTTTCAAAAAGATGACAGCATGCTGCTCAGTGGGCCAAAGGAATGATAGTGCACTCTTAGAGCATGAGGAAATCAGCCTTGTTAGCTCTTCTTCCAAGAATAAAGCTGAGCAAAAAGGCTAATGCAGGGTTAGAGTAATTCATCAAATGTGTTAATGACAGCACCACTTTGTTATTATTTGTAAAAAAGAGTGGTTGGATCAGAACAACTTGAAAAGTAGAAACAATCTCAGCATACTGACTCTAGGACTTGGTAAGGTAAAGGGACTCAGAGCTGCCTGAAGAGTCCCCTGCATCACTGAGCCCAGCCTTGCCCCACCGGAAAATCTACGAGCAGGAAGCTGAAGGTGACGTTTCCGCGAGTGTCGTGGGTGGGGGGCATTGTCTCCTACAGCTCCAGCAGCAGGGAGGTGCAAGAGGCAGACAAAGGCAGAGCTGTTATTCATGCTTTATTTGGTACAAACAATGCATTTTAACCTGCTTAACAGAAACCGAGCCAGACTGAGTCAGAACTGTTGTGAACTTGGATGCCTGAGTTGTTCCTAATGTCTGAGCAAACCTTTTCTTTCAGCTTCTGCCGATCTGATTTGCAATCCAAAGGGGTTTGTAGAGTTCACCTAAGTGCATTGAATTGGTTTTGACTAATTCATTCTCAGTTGGAAATGAGTGTCTATGTAATGGGATATTGCTGAGAAGCAGCCTCTTGTATTGTGCTCTTCTGAGTGCAAGTTTTGTTTGAATGCTGCCATAGTCCTTATTGGACATCACAGCTATGTCTTTGAAACATTGACCTAATAAAAAACAGTGCTGGGGATAGAGAGCCAGTGAAATGTGAAATGTTCATAACCTCTCTACCCAACACAGTCCTTTAAAGCCGGGGTCAGACTTTCAACCTCAGTTCTTTACACAGTGAGAAAGAACCAGCTTCTTATATCCTTGTAGTTGTTAAGTATAGAAATTAAATTATACCAATATGTGTTCTCTACAATGGAGATGGAGGCAGAAAGAGATCATCACATTAATTGTTTTTTTCTTTTGGGAAAAAGACTGACTTTATTGACTATTACAAGTGAGACCAGTGTATTCCTGACTGGCTCCAAGATCTCAGACAAGTAATTTCTTTTTGGTCCTTCAGTTACTTTTATGTGCTCATTTTGTTTTTTGTACTTAGACTGAAAGCACTTCAGGACAGAATCTTGTTCTCTCTGCCTTATGTAATGCCAGGCCTAACAAAGCTCTGCATTGCTTTGGGGTCTTTAGACACAGACGAAACAGAAATATTTTCAAAGATAATTAGCTATGCTGACTTTGAATGGAAAGTAATAGTCTGGCCTGAAAAAGAGGAATCTTTACTGCTCTACCCTATCTGCTGATGAGTGTTCTATTGGAAAGGAGGAGACTGGAAATTTTTGCAACATTCTAAATGTTCAAGATGCTTTCAGAGATGTAGCTGAGTCTGACAGAGCTGAAATGTGAGTGGTTAAATTGTGTTTGGCTGAAAATCAAATTAGCTTGATACCTGCATGTCTCACTAGCACCCAAAGCCTAGAAGAAGTTTAGTAAAAATTAAAGAACTCCTTGTCCTAAGCAGAAACTATGATTGCTTACAGAACTGAACCGTCAGATGCCTTGAGGGGCACAGGCTTGACAGTGTAGTAATATTTAGGCTGTAAAATAAACAAATCAAATCAAAATAGGCGTTCCTTTGAAGAATTATAAATTTCCCATTCATTTAAATTTTTTTTTCTATTATATTTATCACAACAGCACCTGAGAGTCCAGTCAGCATAGAGAGCAAGGCAACATACAAACCCTGCCATAAAATGCTGCTCTTCCTCCTAACCACAGTTGGTCTTAGGGCACAGTGACAGGGGCAAATTAAGTTGCTTAAGAGATACTTGGTCTGACTACATTTTATGACGTTTTCTTCTCCAGAAGTTCTTGTCATGTCAGTTCTACCAGCTGATCTACTTCATAATTTTTTTTTCCAACTTGAGTTTTTTGTAGAGTGAGATTGCATTCTGTAGTAATTAGATAGATAAGAGCTGAGATAGCTGGAACTCTGTCAGAGACATAGGATTAAGTGTCCAGGGAGTGGAAACTTCTTAACCATGATCAGCAGCAGAAGACGCAGGAAATGAACATGCTCTGATTAGATTAAGTCAGCCCTGGTGGCACAGGTGTGGGAAATAAGTGCACTCAGAAATTCCTTCTCATTGAGGTACTGCCGGGCTGTGATGAGGAGCACCTGCAAAGACAGTTACTGTTTCAATCACTCTGGCCTTTAATTCTTTAGTTTTAAAAGCAAAAGGAAGTCCTCCCATAAATATTTTAATAAACAGAGTGACAGATTTAATCATAGGAGAGCACATTTAAATTTGGGTAGTGTATATACAGTTTGCTTCACCCCACTTCTCTGGTACAAGGCGCTTTAAACATAGGAAGTGTCACTAATTAGTAAACAGATGCAATACAAAAATTGTAGTCTGTGTGTTTTCCCTCAGAGGATTCGTGACTGCCAGAATGTCCTCTGTAATCAGAGAAAATATTTCTGTCATGGAAGTGGTCCAGGTCAGATACTCTGTTGGTATCATCTTGGTGGACTATTCTAATTTGCCTTCTAGTTCACTAACAAGCATACCTAGTAATTGCAAGTTTTTGAGAAATTACACCAGGTCACTAGGCCTGCTGATCCTCAAGGCAGGCTCATAATTCACTCACCTGTAGTGCATATAGGGGCAGCTAATTATATCTCATAAACCCAGTAGGTCAGGTGCATCTTTATAGGCTGTTGGATGCCTGTTGGGTGGTTGGGGAATTCTGAACCTGCCCGGTGTCAAGGGCAGTTAATGCTTCCATACTTGGCAATGCAGCTTCACCATTCTTAGCAGTAGCTAAGAGGAAGTGGTGTGGACAGCAGCACACCTGAGACCTTGCCCTTCTTTAGCATGTGGGAATGTCACGTGGAATTCACACCTGTGAGTCCTTGCAGGCATCTAATTTCTTTTTCTTCCTTCTTCAATATGTCATTGCAACTGAAGCTCTTATGAATTGTGAGGAAAGGTAGAGGCTTGATGGTGGGAAATGAAAGTGGGTCTACAAAAGCATTTGCTCTTTAGATTTTGGTACTCTTCTGGCAACTAATATATAGTGACCTACTCTGCTTTGCCAGGGTAGGCAGTTCTGGGTCTGTGCAGAGGCACCTTTAGGCAACTTAGTCAGCTGGAGAGTTCAGACAACTTCAAGGTTATGCAGCAGCTGAGTAGTAGTTTTCAAGAACAAGTTTTTCGGACTTTAATTTTTAATTACATCCTTTTGTATTTTTTCAGTTTGGCCCTACAGTGAAATTTGATGAAGACAGTACTAAAGGTTTTTCCACACCAACAATTTCACCTTCAAAGGCATTTGCAGCTGTGACCTCAGATATTGTCACTGTTTCATGTATTTCTGCTCTACTGACAGAAGGAGGAATTCACATTCACTGTTCATAAATAGGATCATGCCAGAGAACATCCTGACTCTGTGTGCAATCTCTCTGCCTGCAGTCTGTCTGCTTGATCTGCCAAACCTGAATTTTCAGCTCTCCACCTGATTTGAAAAGGATCAGATAATAGTTTTTCTCTGAAATGAACTGCTGAATTAACAATTCTCTCATCTAAGGGCCACAAATGGAAATGAAGGGCTCATTCCCTGTGCTGTGGCACTCAGCTCTGAATTATGTGGCAGGCACTCTGAGCAATGCATACTATATTCTTAGAAACCATTTTGATGAGGTGTCCTTACATCAGCCGGGAGCAAATACAGATGAAAGGCTCAACAGATAAGAAACCAGAAGTATTTCCTTCAGTCCAAGGTTCATGTCCTCATTCAGAAGTTGGATTTGGAATCTGCTTGTCCTGGGTGTCATCAGGGTATGTTTTGAAAGCACGCACACAGCTGTCCAGAAAATCTGAGAGGATTGCTGGCCAGCTCATTTGTCTTTACAGGTTACATCTGGCTTTGATGAGCTGCACATGCATGCATATGATCTTTGTCCAGGTGGACAAATGTCTAGTTTAATGTTTAGCAGGAGGCCCTTCGTAGCCTTTCAGTCAAGGGCTTCAGTTACATATTAATGACACAGGTCTTTGTGCAGGTTCAAGAGCAGGAACATTGGTACATACTGGGATAGGGAATGTTTTGGCTCACCATGTCAGATATAGCTGTTGGCCCCCAATTTGGCAATTGCTTCAGTGTCCATGTAATTTTAATCCCATAAGTAATTCCAGTCAGTCAGGCTTGTGTTTAAAAGTGCATTGCTGACTGGTGAATTTCTGGCTTCTATAGCTGCTCAAATCTTGGCTCCCAGGAGTCTTCCTCCAAATTTAACAACGTTTCTGCTTTACTCTCTCATGGTAGAACACTGGTAGCCTGCTTTGCTCTGTCAGCACAGACAGAAAATCTTCTTTTGCTTCCATCCTGTGAGACTCTGTCATTTATGCATTGGACAGATACCTTGATGGGAATAAACATGGGATGGTTTACTTGAGAGGCCATGCAATGTGGATTGCTGAAGCTGAGACTCATTATTTAGGTTGCATGAAAGTGCAATCCAGACAATGGGCAAAAATTTTACACACATTTTTACAAAGTTGGGTGCTTTCTTCACAAGTTTAGAAGTAGGGCAGTACAGAATAAGAGTCAGGAGACATATTGGAAATGGAATTGCTTTTGCACCAGGACTGGGAGAGAAATGTGTAAGCTCCTTTGAACTAGTACATGAAGCTATATCAGCTCCATGCTATACATGAGATAAATGTTGTTCAGGGCAGTGTGGAGAAGATATAGCAGCTTCAATCTTGAGGGAAAGGAAGGACTGTTTGGGACATTTTTAAGTAAGGAAAATATATTTAAATCTAAGGTGCTACTTCTTGTCCTGATTTTTTTAAAAAGTGGATCCTTTACTGTATTGCACAATAACCCGTACAAGTGAGGGAATTCCTTCTTTCCCCTGGACAGTGGGGTTTTTTTGTTGTTTTGTGTTTTTGTTTTGGTTTTTTGTTTGGTTGATTTTGTCTTTTGGGTTTTTTTGTTTGTTTGGTTTGGTTTGTTTTGTTTTTATTCACTTGTATAAGAAATGTCTGCAGACCATCAGCCGTTTCCCCCTTGGCTGTGGAAGAATGAGCCTATAATAGGAAGACAGTACTGCCCTACAGTGTAGTACTTTCTCTTCCTTTTTAACCACATCTCTCCCTTGAAGAGCAGAGCCTGTCCAGCCTGGCTCAGGTCAAAACGGGAGAATGGCAAAAGCAGATTTTCCCTGGAAGCTTTTTTTTTCATTTACAGCTAAGTGTTTAACTTCACATCTGAGTTGGTCTGGCTAAATGAGCACCTTGGACACCACCCTCCCCACTACATCCTAGCTGACTTCCCCATCTACAGCTCTTCCTCCAGCTGGAAAAGCCACAAGTCAGCTGTACTAACAGAACTGCAGTCAGCAAATCCACAGCTGTTCCCAGGTGCACCCCAAATATTTCCAAGCAAAGCAGCAAGATGTGAGGTTCAGTTTATGACACATTTTCGTGGCTATTGTAGAATAAATGGGAGTGTGCAGCTCGGTGGGTTGCATCAGACAGCCCAGTGAGGTTTTGCTCTGTCCCTTCCTCAGCTGTGCACTTGAGGCTCCTGTTCATACTTCAGAGCAAGGATGATCTGAGGAGAGGCATGTGTAAGGGTCTAGAGCATGTCTGGGACTGTGCTCATGGGGAGAGGTGGAACTGACAGAGGGGTGATATCAGCACCTTCTAAAGCCTCAGGAGGGATATCACGTTCTTTAGATCTAGAGAGAACCAGCATCTTCCCTGGTTGCCTTGTCCCACTGCCAGGGTGAGGCTATTACAAGTAAGTGGCTGGGTAATAGGAGGAGCTGCAGAAGGGCCCCAGGAGCCCAGGCAGGTGGTACAGCTGGTGATGACAGGCTCAGTCTGTGGGAACAGTATGTGTGCTGCAGAGAGCCAGGGAGAACCCATTTTAGCAAGAGCTGGGCAGACTCACAGTCACATGGCTCTGGCTCAGCTGTACAGCCTGAGCTTTAGGAAGCTGAGAGAACCAAGTTTTCAGAATTTGCATATTGCAGCTGAGTGACTCCACTGACTCCATTTCCTGGGGCCAATTCGTTGTTCTCACAGTTCTGTTCCTGCAAGAATCACAAAATGGATGACAAAACCCCCCAAAATTTCTAATCTGATAGCGCATTTGGAATTGGTATGGAAATTGGGCAAAGATTCAGCTTGAGTATTTGATATGAAGTGTTCACTTGTGGCTAATGCTATTTCTGTTACATCCCTCCTTCAGAGCATGATTTAAGAGGACTGTCTGAGAGAAGGGCACTGCAACTCGCTGACTCTGCGTTACCTCCCGCAGCATTTTGAATGCAGCTTAATTCCCCTATGAAAAGAACTGATACAACCAATCCCCATGAACCCTGCACACTTGACAGAAACACAAGGGAAGAGGGTGATCCATAATAATTAGGAAACTGGGATCAAAAGCGGGCAGGCTTAGCCCAAACTGTTTTGCTCAGGGGCAGTACTGCAGTTTATAATACACAACTTAATTACTAGAGAACATCCTTTCTGCAAGTGAAGGCAGTTTCCAGAGTGGAAAAGCTGCTGTAAATATAGTTCTAAATTCTACTTAAACTAGGTTAGGAGAGCATAAACTTGAGCAGTATTTAAAAGAGTAAAAGGAGAATGTCATGTAGTGTTGTCCTATTTCTGGCATCACTCCTCAGTGGAAAGGCCATTGTCACCCATCTGCCCTCATATGTCATTCAGAAACAAAAAATGAAACACAAGACAGAAATTATAGTCCTTAAGATCCCTTCTTAAACAAAAGTGGTTGTCCTGCTTAAGGGCAGCGGCAGACATCTTCAGCTCAGGGCTGCAGTTACTGTCAAAGGCAGACTGAGCTATGTTTGTGTGAAGAGTCCTTTTGTGTGTGACAACTACTGTATTAATAAAAGTCTAAACTGCAGAAGAGGTTCACCCTCACACTGCTGCTTTCCTCTTACTTTATACATGTACTCTACGCTCTATAGGCTCTGTTCAGTGGAGCTATGACTCGCAGGATGGAGGTAAATTTAAGATTTAAGGGTTTCTTCTAATATGTTGTGTAAGAATAGTCTGACAAATGCAGAGGATATCACATATCTTAGCATTTGTTTTCCTTTGTCTCACACAACCCTCAGTTTCATTGAGGATTAGACGTCAACCGCCATTACACAGCAGGGAGTTAATTGCAGAAGTTACTGGGTTATACAATGGTGTAAAGCCTTCCAGACTCAGTAAGTCCTATCTCCTCATGACCAGGGTTTTTTTCTGGCCTTCTGGCTGTATAGTCTATACTAAACTTTTTTTCAGGGCAGTGACTGAAGTAGTTTTACTGAAGGAATTTTAGCACTGAAGTTCCCTGGTATCTGAGGGATTTTTCCAGAATAAAACATTAGCAAGAGACCATTACAGTTTGTCATGTTTATATCCTATCCTGCTCTGAGGGTAGTGCTTTCATTACATGGCCATAAAGTAATGGTACTTTTCTGCCTCTAAACTCTCTTGACAGAAAGGTGCTAAAACATTCTATTTCTGGATTTGCTTTTTTTTGTCCTTTGTAGGATTGTGGTGAGGGGCATGGAGGGTGTGAGGGGGTGTGATTGCATTACCAATTGTTTTATGTTTTGCCTCATAGAGTGTAGGTTCTTCGGCACTTCAAGACTTTAGAGTCATTTTCCTCTGCGTGGTAGGTAATTCTTTTTCAGTGCTTGTTGGAATATTTATTTTCTGCATTGTCTGGCATCAATATTTAGCATCTTTGAATAGAAACAACCTAAGCATCTAATGTATACATTAAAAAAAAATCTGAACTGCAAAAAGGAAAAAACAAGTCAAGGTCTCAAAGCTGAATCTACAAATTATGCTGATGATGTTGAATTTGAGCATCACTGTGTCTAATTGTTTAGCTTGTGGTGGCCACAGCATAGTCCTGGTCCTTGAGTTAGGCACCTGCAAGTAAATGTGATGCAGAGATACTGAAGGTGCTTTAGCGTGGGTGTATACAGTTGCTTTTCAGGGTGGTTATTTGCAGTTGTGCTTATTTGCATTATGCTGCCTGTGACTGGAGTAAGGCTTTTACTTTCTGTTGTTCCACTTCTGTATGAAACAAATCAAGTTTCTCTGGACTAAGAGGGTGGAGCATAGGAATGAGTTACTAACTGAAAGGCTTGGGAGGGAGGAGCTGCTGGCTCTGGTTTCTGCCCAGTTTCCGAGTTCAATGTAATCATCAAATACTCTTGCTTATTTCTGCCAGAGTGACTGAAATTTGCCCATTTACAAATGGTAGTGTGCAGGTGCAGCCACAAGTAAGAAAGGCAGAGGCAGATTGCTCAGCAGGACATTTCTGGCACATGTGTCCGTGCCGTGATTCTGTGTGCCCTGAGTACAACAACATGCACGAGGCACAGCTGGAGGAATTAGGTACACTATGGACAAGATTTTGCCCATCTCCTAGAACTTCACAGTCGTTATTTGACCAGGTTCTGTAGTCTGACAGTGAGATTAGAGGGTTTTTTGTAACTCTGAAAGGCAAAGATTTTGGAGGACAGATGAGATCATATATCTTTGCCATGACTTTTGGCAGTATTTTGCAGAATTATTTTGCATATGAATTGTACCAGCTCTATCTCTCTTTCAGACTTTCATTTCAGTGGGTACATGTTGAACCTGGCAAGGAAGTCTTGACGGTGATCTTGTTATATATAATTTTATGAACAACCACTTTGATTATTTACCTTAATGATGATGCTTATGCTCTTCCAGAGACCATTCTTCTTCACTTGGTAGAGAACAAAATATGTATCACAAAATAGTTAAGAGTAGTTGCCACAACCATGAGTAAATAGGTTTAGTTCTTGCTCCATAGTGGAGGAAATTTTGAAACAGAAAAATAGTAAAAAATAAAGATATCCCCTAGTGGTTTGACCACTTAGGCTATTGGATAGACGAGGAGAAATACACCTCTATTCTCCAGTATGTGAAACATCATAAATACATTTGCAAGTGCTTTCTGTATTTAGGCCTGCAAGTGAAAAAAAATACAGGGGAATACCCTGAGAATCTATGTAGATCTTGGGTTATTGAACAATTGAGAAGTATTACAACAGAAGCAGTTTTATGTATTCCTGTTCACAAAAACATAGCCCAAGCAATGCTAGGGCAGCAGCTTAAAGGGGATTTTAGGAAGTTGGTAGCAAATAAACATCACTCAAGCTCCTAAATGGAGGCCTGGTTTTAGTGATTTAGCCCCAGGTGCTGGCCATGGCACCCAAGTAAAGGTAGGCACAGACACACTGGGAGGCTGCTGTGCTCTGGGTGGGACAGCACAAATTCTGTCCCAGCTCCTGCCAAGGGCCTGACATAGGACTTCATACTTGCTGACAGTTTATTTCTCCTTCAAAGACAAGAAAAGGGGGAAGATTTCTGGACCTTTATCATGTTTCCTTCTCTAATTGCTGTATGAGCACTTTGTCACCCAAAATCACTGCCCCAGAGGAGAGAGAGGATTCATTTGAACAGGCATCATCTGTGTGTGCAGCTGGTGCATCCAACTTTGTCCTGTGCTCATAATGGAATTGTGTGCTATAAGGATTTTGCAAGTAGCTCGTAACATTTTTATGAAAACAGGTTCCATAGGTTTCTTGTTTTAAAACCCATTTCTTGGTTCATCCCTGGCAGAGAACACAGCAATTCTGCCCCTCTGCTCATGCTGTTTATCTTTTGCTAAACAGAGGAAAGCAGATTATGGCTTTTAGGAGCTAAGCTTCAGCTTTTCTGCAGGTCTGAGTAAGGGGGGACACGTTGCTTTGGTGCCTTGAGTGCAAAAATGTTTTTTTGGGAGCATGTCTAAATAGGCTTAATACACTTCCATAGTCACATAGGTGACTATTTAAGTTCAGTTTAATTTTGCCAAAATAACAAATACCAAGCAGAAGCAAAAGAGGCCATGCAGCCTTTTGTACTTAGGTGCACTGGTTTAAATTAAATTACTGCAGCCTTTTTTTAATGTAGGCAAAGGCTGAGGTGAATGCTGTTAGCAGCTGGAGAAGAGAGCTGTCAGTATCAGTGTACTTTGCCAGCAGAGTGGCTGACTTTACCAGGCGGGGAAGGATTGGCGATTAGAAGGTCCAGAGGAGCTGAGCTTCTTCCCACAACTGTTCTCGTTAGTTGAGGAGGGGCTAAACTCAGACTGGTTTTTGTCCAGATGGACTTGGAACATTGTTCAGTGAGAGGCTACACTGAGCAATTAATTGGAAGGTGTTTTTAAGAAATACCTTCTCAAATTTAGCTCTGAAGTAAGAAGCTCAGAGCTTCTCATACATTCATTCAGTCCAGGAATGAATATTACAGATCACTGCCTTGTAAAAGCATCTCCTGGCAGAGCAGTTAGGCCACTCTCCTGAAAGTTACAGTTATTCACTCTCAGTGTGAAAACAAGTCACTTCTAGTGCTGGTAGTTCCAGCAGGGCTCTTGAGCTGCATTTATGCAGACACTGAAAGAAAGCAGTGACAGACCATGCACTATTCTTGAGGCATTCACTTGCCCTGACATAGAAGAATTCACATTTTTTCAAGGAGGTGTCCTGTGGCATTCCGAACAGCTGTATTGCTGAGCTTTAGTTGTCTCCTATTCTTAAAAAATTAACTTTGACAAACTTCTGTTGTAGTGCTTTTTTTCTTTTTTTAACTGATCCGTCTAATTTCTGCCTGCAACCATTGTTAAACTGCTAATAAAAGAGTGCAGTATGTTAGCCAGAAACTTTTCTTTAGCTTAGAGAAAATAATTCAACAGTTCCTTTTCTCAAGGCACTTGATTCTACATTCCTAGAAATATTTCCATCATACATATTTTTGTATTTACATTCAGTTTAGCATAATAAATACCTCTTTAAGGGGGCTTTTCCATTTTAGGGAGAATATATAAATGGACCATATACTTGCATTTTTTATAAAATGACTAGAAAAGACAATTGTGTGCATGTAAGGTGTGTCTTTGCTGAACCTTATCTAGTAAACAGATTCTAGAAACAGTACAAGATTTGGGGGGTTTGTATCTAGTTTACATTCCCATAATGCATATCCCAAGATTTCCTTAGCATGTGCAAAGGATGACAAATATCAGTGCTTCATACAACTATATTTAATAAGTTATTACAGAAAAAAATAAAGTCCAAACTACAAAGTTTAAGCAGTTGTAAGCAATAGCAGCATTGAGCTCCATGTTTAGTCACAGTACTGCAGTTCCATACAAGCATTAGTCCAAGCCAAAAAGGAAGAAGCCTTGTTAGAATTACTAGCAAAAACAATCTAAGAGAACATGTAATAAAAGATACAGTACATTTAAAATTAGTTGAAAAACAAGTACAGAGATCTTAGCTGTGAATGCTCTAAAAGTTATGTTCATTAGTTTGACAGTAAAATTACAAATATCTAATACTTTATACCCCAACAGAACTACATCCAGGAAAGAAAAAAGAGCAGAAATTATCTCTTGTTAGCACCCTGGTTTTCTACTTACTGATGAACTTTTTGTCATATAAATTTGAGTGTGTCAGAATTATGTGACCAATGTGATTTCTGACCAGCTACCCATTTGGGGTATAGAGTAGTCACTAACATGAATATAAAATACTCCGTGGTATGACAGAACACTATAGCAGCAGAGATTAAGAAGTTTGTCTGTTAAAAAAAAAGAAAGGAAGGAAGGAAAAGAAAAAGGGTTTAGCTGACATCATACAAACTAGCATAAAAGCAACTACATACAAGCCAGATTAAACAAAAGAGACATTTCTGTGACTAATCTTTCACTCATACCTTGCAAGTAGAGATGTCACAATACTGAAATATTAACATGGGAGCTTTTCCCAGTTAAGCGCCTTTTTTTTTTCTTTTTTTTTAATCTTTTTTTTTTTTTTTTTTACTACTCTAACAGATAGTGAAATCAGCAAAGTTATTTGCTAACTGCATATTTGCAATACAATTTGTTTTAGCCCATGCCTTGCTAGCAGGCTATAAAATACAAGCATGTCGGCAGAAATATAAGCATAAACTTTGTACCACTTAGCAGGAATTTTTTATTCCCTCTTCATTCCTTAATCTCCTTTGTTTGCAATTTGTGTACATTCCAACCAGTAGTACCTAATTTGAGTCTAAATTTTACTTCACTATTTGATCTAGTCTATACATTACTTACAGAACTGAACACACAGAGGATACACAATAGACCAACTCTGGGCACATTTCTTCCCACAAGTCACGGATGAGCCACTCTAACACTCGAGCAGAACTTAAGTCTAAAAGGCCATCAGCAACTTGTGGAAGCGAGAGTTTTGTCTAGAGAAAGTCATTGTATGCCCTGTTTACGCAACACCAGTTTTAGTCTGGATTGTTTCAGGTGCCAGAACAGAGTCACTGGCTTCAGGAAGGGGTTTCTTCTGGCTGCATAGGGAAACTAAGGTGATGGAAATGGAGGCGGAAAGTGTTTTGATACTGGCCCTTGGTATTGCCAATACGAAAGCAAAAAAGGACAAAGACACAAGAGAGGCAGAGAAGAACGGAGAAAGACAAAGCAGCTGAACGGATGTTCAGGCGTGGTGGCAATGTGAGTTACTGCATTGCTACCAGGGGATGGACAGAGAGGATTTTGCATTAACTTGGCAGCTCCCACCACGTGGGGTGGCTGGGTGAGGAAGGGCTCTGGGCACCGACAGTCTGCCCCCGCTGCCACTGAGAAAGGCGTGCAGAGAGGGACTGTGCGGGAAAGGGGCGATTCCCTCAAATAAGTAACACGGTGGCTAAATACAATGAAGAATATATATATTTTAGGAGGTTCAATCTAAGGCTATTGAAGAGAGTTTATTGAGTTCATGACAAGTAAAGTAATGAAGAATTATGCTGAATGGGCAGGGTCAAAAACCCATTGTTCAATAGATTTAGTTCCTTATAACGGCAATAGTACTTCATCAACACTGGTGGTGTATAAATCTAGACAGCGAACTGGTACTGTGACATCCCTATTATCTCCCTAAATCATTTTGATAAAGGAAAAGGCTTTTCAAAATATCACGTTTTTTCTGCTTCATTCTGTCATTTTATTGCCCAATTCTTTGTTACAATTTTCCAATCACTTTACATAACCAACCATTTTCATCATTGCCACACTATTGTAAACCACATCAGCAAGTTAATACATAAAGCTTTGCATTTCAAAAAACTAGACACTTTAGTAACAATATTACAAAGATTTTAGCTTCAAAAATAACTGAAAATGAAAAAAATAAACTTTTAAAGAATCAGCATCATAAAATTAATTTATTCCAAGTAAAAATACAAAATAATATTAATGACATTGACCAGATATGAAAGTCTCTCCCAGAAACAACTATATTAATGGTTGAGAAAGCACTCCTTAAAGAAAATACGAAATAAAAATGAAAAATATGTAAATATGTTTAATTTTTTTCTTAGCAAAAAATCTTTCTAAAAATAACAATGAAAATTTGTCTCAGTACAAAGGCTACATTACTATTGAAAAAATACCAGCATGAAGAAAAGGTACATATTTGACAGTAGAAAAATGATTTTAGTGAATCACAATGTCTAAAGTCTGCAATGAAAATAAATCTGCAATAAAGATTTATGCCTTTTTTCTTTTCATTTTTCTTTTTTTTATACAAACAGTACAAACAGTATTGCACATAACAACAAATAGTCGAGGTTAGGTTAGCCTTCAAAAAAATCGACTAGTTCAAGTCTCACATCAGAAAAGGCCACAATAGGACCTGTTGTACCCAGGGGCTTCTTAGTCAAGTTGCAGTTCAGAACTCCATATTTTAAAAAATAACTTTTTTTGAAGGACCCTCTTTTAATATAACATATTAACAACTCAGGGGCACATTCATTTACAAAACAAAAGGGAGCATGTCATAATTTAATAAACTAAAAAAAGTTCTCTTTAAAAAAATACAAACAGAAGAACTCTCACAATTCTGGTCAGTCGTGCATAATCACACTTGATTATAAATATACAAATTAAGGGAAAATATTTTTTCACCTTCTATTCACAACTTTCAGCACCAAATGGAGTTTGTGTTTACACCTGTTCTTTATGATGATTTTGTTTCAGATTTAATCCAACATTATGCTATATCGTACATTTTCCAGCTTCTCTCGCTCTCACTCTCTTTCTCTCTGGGAGTATTTTTCTACATGAAAGAGGGATATTTCTTCAAAAAGGTTTACTTCTTTCACATAATTAGGTAGACTTCTGTAGGTTAGCTATGATCTTTAATATTACAGTTATAAAGCTCTAACTTCTTCATTTTCAAAAAAACTCAAATAAGCATGAAAAAAATAAAGTTACCCATCTGTTAAATCATTTTTCTTGCAGAATTAAATTAATATATATTTTTCTGAATAAACTTACTTAGAAAATATCATTTTCTTTCCTATATTTCAAAATTGAGGTATTGCAAAAGATCATGTCAGTCAGAAAGCATGCCTTTTTCTTTAAAAAAAATCATCAGCCAACTGTTGAAAACTGTCTAGATACAAAAAGTAGTGCATAACAAAATGTCTTGTACAGATGAAAAAAAACAGAAAAGACACCTGGGCTGGGAAAAGCAATATCACAAAACCGCCCAGAAGTAACTTCAAAAGGGATAATTATAGTAAGCATTTTAAACCAGTAAAAAACTATTTTTTCTTTTTTTTTTCTCCAAAAACAGAAAAAATCCTTTCAAAGCCAATACTTGCAACTAAACATTGGGAAAACCAACTTACTAAATTAGACACAAAGAAGGACATCACAACAAACAAAATCCAGAACATTTAAATCTACTATGCGGTGTCATATCCAGTCAGATTGTCCCCAGAACTGCAAAAACAAAGGAGGAAAAAGAAAAAAAAATAGTGTACACATTCTCACAATCATTAGTATACCAAGTGTGTTTATATTTATATGCTATCTGCAGCCCCATAGTTCATGCTAAAAAAATGTCCACTGTGTTAGCAGGTCTTAATCGTATTCAAGCTTCACAGGATACATCCAGGGATTAGAGAGATAACGCCACATCCACAGAGCAGACATCTCACGTTACTTTTATATGCAGACATTTCTTTAGCACCACTTTGTTTCCTACCTTTCTTAAATGTGCCTAGGTTATTAGTTTGACAGACTATCTAATCGTAGTGTATGTACGCCAGCATGAGCTCTTTGGTTTCCTGGACAAGGTCTGCAGCTACGTAAATGATGCAAGCATTAGGAGAGAGATTGTAACTAAGAGCTCATTTCTGTTTATGTACCTGTTATGAACTGTCAAAAATGTGTAATGTCAGATACAGAGGCTTTAACAGTTAAGTTTGATCACAGTACTAGACATAATCACTTTACTATATAAAATAAATTGCACGATATATAACAGAGCACCGCAAAGTACTTCATCTACCATCCACAAATTTTTTTTAAGAATATCCTACAGCTAGTTTTTATATTTGTTGTAATATAGGTCATTCTGTAATGGGCTGATCCTAATTTCAGAAGCATTACATTTACTGAGGCATGCCTTCCTCCAGTCAGTAATCAATTTTTTTTGTTACTGAGCATTTTGTAGCCTACGTAGATTCATAATTTGTGCATTGTGGGCAGGTTTTATATTAGACATATATAAAATTTATTGCATGCAGCAACCTGATTAAGTAAACATGCAGTCAAAAAATATTGACCTTCCTTGGAAGCTTTTCTGTATGCTATACTGATCTCCTTTCAGCAGCCATCACTATTTTAATCACATATTCATTTTTAATTGATACCCTAGCCTGAATAGAGTATTATGGTATTAGTAATACCATTTTAATAGCAGCAAAAGCTATTGCAGCATACATTTACATAACACTAAAAGACCTAACAGAACAAAACAAAAAAAAACCAACAAAACAGAACAAACAAACAAAAAAAAACCCTCAGCAAAACAAAAGAAAAAAGTCTGATCCAGCTTATGAGGTATCATCCTTACAAGTCAAAATCGAGAGCAACTAAAGGCTTATTTTCTTTAAGGGTTATTACTATTCTAAATGACCCAAACTAATGATTGCTGAATATCTGTTAAGTTTTTGCTACATCTGCCACCTACTTGTGAATATTACCTTTGGTAAGTCATCTGCTAGGGGCAAGTCTAAATTTCTGAAAATAAGTGCATGCTCCAGTTTAAAAATAATTATAATTACAATAAAAAAATCTTCATCACATACACATCAGCCCAGTGAAGACTGATGAGAATGGCAGTCTACATAATGTCACTAGTGACAAGTCTTGTGTAGGAAATTAAGGTACCAAGCAGATGTTTGTGTGAATCAAAGTGCAAAATCAGTACAGTTACACTCTGCCGGTTTGTATTATACTGGACACTGAGTTCAGTAATGTGACTGTAAATAATAATAATAGTAATAAAAAGACCCATATCTTCATTAAAGTCGAGGACGAATGCACAGATTTCCAGAACACTAAGCCCTGAGGCAGCGCTCTCTTTTCACTCAATTTTATTTACTCCAGTACTTCTTGCCGGGCGCGGCCGGGGCTCAGCTCCAGCGGAAGGGGACGTGGCGGGGCCGGTCACCTCCCTCCTTTACCAGTGGTTTGTGGAACTCCCGCCCAGCACGAGAGTGTATGCTGGCCCAGCAGTATTCACAGTAATACTGCAAACAGGTAACATTGGCACAAAAGAACGGAGCAAATTTTCCACCACAGCGAGTGCCCTGGCATTCGTCACACATCTGATCATCCAGCACATATGGCTTCACTTCCACCTGCACCAGGGACAAGAAAACAACTGTAAGAATGTTTCATAGTTTTGCTAAGCACGGAGACAAACCCCAATCTTTTAATTCTTTCTGGCTCTACCGAAGGTTTTCAACTGATGCAGGATTAACCCAAGAGGCTGGTAGTTAAATTTTCGTACCATGCACTTTACCTGTCTGAAAATCTCAATAAAGAGGGGTGTGCTTTTGTGACTATTCAACATTCTTTGGAAAAGCTGGGTGTGAGAAAGTACTAAGATGGAAGTACAGTAAAAATCTCCAAGGATTTTCCACTAAGAAAACTCCAGGAATCTGAATAGAGTTGTTACAGGCCATGAGAACAGCATATAGGAAGAAACCTTCTAACAAACAAAATTATATTTCTAAACTTCAGAGGTCTAGTGACTTTGAGAGGTGTTTTCCCACAGAAGACTTTTTTTTAATAAGAGATTCAAATTATACAAAATCAAATGCACTTGCATTAAATACTCTCCATTTTGTTGGAAAAAAATCACTATCTAAAGATTTTTAGCTCTCGAGGTGCAATAAAATTTCACTGTAGTTCCAACTAGGGCCTTGCCATCAATTACAAATAGTCCGGAGAGCTGCTGACTTTTGTCCTGCACTCAGTTGTAAACAACCTGGGGCTGGAATGCCTTTTGTTTATAAAGCATTTGTGCCAAATCCAGAAGGACTGATGCATGATTAGGCAGTGGCAATAATGCTATTACAGATGTTGAATATGTTCCTATGAATTGTGCCTACACATTTAAATTGAGTGTTCATTCATTCCAGGGAAATCATGAGTTCATGCATGTCTAATTCTTATGGCTCTCTGATGCTATTTATAAAGTGGTTTAAGGACAGACAATTGCACTAGAAAATGCAGGAAAATTTGAAGTATACATTTATAATAAATAATTTTGCTGTAACTGCACAAGTGCCAGTCCAGCACAATTTCTATATTGCAAGAAAAACCTGACTCTAGTAACAACACTTAAATACATAGAGATTTGAAGAAACACAGAATATGTTAAGCTGAAATACAAGAAACATTCTACAGAAAAGCTTTATGCTGAATTTACTTCAGCTTATCCTGATCACACTTCAACAAATGTTACTCCTTTGAAGTACAGCTTATATAGTGAGTTATATTTCTTGCCTAAGGAACAGCTAGGGCTGCCAATTTTTTAATTACACTCTGCTACTAGTATTGCATGGAACAAGTCTGAGTAACTGCCATTTTGCATATCAGATGCCATATCACTAAAATTAGAAGCATCATGTAAAATAAAACAGCACTGTCTCAAATGAAATTGGAAGAAAGCAGGTCCAATGTCCAGCACAGCTCTAGATCCCCACCTACTCAGATTTCCCAAGCATGAGCTGTGAAGGTCTCAAATAGAGTCTCTTTCTGTCTCTCATCTTTTCTTGCACTGGTTACCAATGAAATAATTTTAAGAATGTTTGCTGTACCATTCAGGGATTTCAATCTATTACATTTGAAAATTAAGACTTAAGGATGCATTAAGAGACTTCATACTTCTTCAAACTCACACATAAATCTATTTATAAACAGATAAAAGATAACGAAATAAACTTAAATTATCAGTTCACCAGGTGAAAAAAGAACAGAAGGATGAAAAAAATTTCTAGCTAGTCACCTTCTGTGGCTTTAGGCTAAAGCTTAGAAAGTACCCTCTAGCAAGCATGGCTGATAAAGAAATCTCCAAGGGTTCAACATGTGATTAAGACTCCAAAAGTAATCTTCTCAATCTCTCTGTAAGAATTTTCAGAATCTAATGGACAAGAAATGTTTAGGAATAGCCTTGACTTAGTTAATGCAAAGCACCATACACTCCAGGACCTCCTCAAAACTGACAAAAAGTACAAACTTTACTTTGTAAAGACAAAGTAAAAATAGTTTGAACTTTGCAGCTGTGTGGCTTTATAGGCATACTGTACATAACAGACACACCCAATACCTGTTAAACTGACTTCTGAAGAAACTATTCACACCAGATTAAGGAAAAAACAAGCCATTCCTATCAGAAAAATACATAGCAGTGCATGTTGTGTGTCCTTTTGAACAATTCTAAATGCAGAGCCCTCAAAAACATGGGTGTTGTTTGCATGTGTAATCAAGAGGTGAATACAGAAGGTCTAAAGGAAAAAACAAATCTGGAAAAGAAGTAATGTTTCCAAGTCAAACTTCAGTAATACTGTAACTTCACTCCATATTTGAAAAGCCCTTTAGGGATTTCATATGGACTGAACAAAACCATCTTATTTCTCCTCTTTCTGCCTATCAAGCATCTCTTGGCATTTGGTTTTAGTTAAATAATTCTGAAGACTTTTGAGGTCAGCATTACCAATTTTACTTACAATAAACCTGTGCTTTAGGGACCTCGACTCTAGACCTACACTACTGTCAGAAAATGGCCTAATAATAGCAAAACTGTCAGAAGCTACACAAGTAGTCACTAAACTAAAAGCCTCTGATGCACAATGAGCAAACATCTAAAGGAGGAGAAAGAAGCTGGGAAATGCTATGGAAATTGACCTACAGAATTCAAAAGAGAACCAAGGACAAATGAGCTTACAATCAACTATTTTCTGGGTTTAGCACTAAACAGTTATTTAAGATATTTGAAGTATTTTTTCACGCTGCTTTGGATGCTTAAATAAGCTTTTAAAAAACTGACAAATGTCATCTGAAGAACAGAACTTACAGTGTTCTCCAACTCAATGCTAATAAAGATCTTTTAAATACCTGTACAGTTTGGTAACAACCATTCTGCTGCTCCATGCTATTTTACTTACCCGTTTATCAATGTCATTGTGTTGGAGCTGGACAAAGCGAGCACTGATAGCAGCAATATAGCTCTGCTGATTGGAGAAAGCCACTCTGCCAGCACCTTTTGGGTACTTCAGCTCTGGGTCTGTATCAATGCCAGCATAGCAGACACCTCCATATAAACGGTCCATAATCATTGCCAATTCAACTGCAAGAAGTCAATTGTTAAATATGATAGATTTAACATAAATAATGGTGTTGCATTTGGATTGTTGCATTTAAAAAAAGCACCATTTGCCTTATCAGACGTGTCTTCCAATGTCTAAAATTGTAAAGTGAAACACAGATTGAATCAACCTTACATGAATTATAGTAAAGCATAAAGGCAAAAACCAGAATCTGTAAAAAGTTGATGTGGCTGAAGCGTGAAAAAAAATGCAGAGTTATGCTGTTAAAGTAGGTATCAGATGAACAAAAATTTACAGTATTGCATATTAACTCTGGTACTTCATAGGCTTTTTAATGCTAGTTTACATGTAAGATCACCTAGGGATATTCCTGTTTTAGAACATGATATTTTGCCCTAAGTACTAAGGTTCAAAAGATATCAAAGATATATTTCACATTTGACACAAAAGTCTGTGAAACATCCAAAGTTCCTGCAGCTAAAGTGAGCCTACATTTTAGATGCAATTTAAATTAGTATTTTGGTAGAACATTATCTTGGTTGTGGATGTTTTAAAATGGTTTGTTCCTTTTTATGATATTAACAATACCTCTAAATAATTAAAATTATCATTCATAAAATCAGACAGGTTGAGTGCATGGCTGAGGACACACAGAGGGGGAAAGTAAAGGGAAAGAACTAAGGAAGTAGTAAAGAGGCTGAAGAAAGCAGGGAAGAGCCTTGTAAATTGTGCAGGGCTGTATGGCCACTGAGCCAAGCTCTCTGTAAAACCTCACAAGCCAACAAATTTGTCAGATGGACAATGCAGGAACTGAGATCTGTACAGGCCCTGCCAAGTCAGCCATTTTCTAGTGCTAATGTGTGAAAACACTTTCTGTAGCAAGTTACCATTTAACTATCCAAAACAAAATTAGAATCCACAAATACTAAATATTTAAATTCTCACAGTTCTCAAAATTCTCATTAGTAAATTGAATAGGTAGATGTGTTTGTATAAATCTGTGTGCAGGGAAGACCATATGCTAATCTGTCCATTTGCAATGAGCAAACAAATGTCTGACTCATTCTACCAAAGCAGGTGATACTTTTGCTCCAAAGAGTAAGGAAAAACTACCAGCATCATGTAGTGATTAATAGAGTCTTCTTTTCTAATGATTTGGAATCATCACTTGGGTAGTGATCTCAAAAAAATCACAGTGACAGAATAAACATCACAAACAAAATTACAACAGTAGTTCCACTGAGTTACTCTTGCCAATAGAGAAAGAATATATAGGATTCCAGGGCAAGGAAACCAGGCAGTGTTTCAAATATCTTAGGAAAAACTTCTGTATCTGATCTTGAAAGCAGCAAAGAAGAAATGGAAACTGTCTGCTTTGGAGAAAGACATCAGTTTTCAAATGTGATCTATGACAGGCCAAATGGCATACACTTTTATAAAGGCTACCATTAGGAATAAGCTAATGTTTAATTGTTACTATTTACATATTTATCACCTTACAACTGGGCCTTATTTTAAGATGGTGAGGAAAATGAAGGCTGGCAAGAAACCTGGAATAAGAGAAATCTTACTGTCAGCAATGGCTGGGGGACATTGGTACAGCTTCCCAAAAGATTTAGGACTAGGTAAAAGATAAAGTGAGGAGCTGAAGTTCCAGTGGGCTGGAAAGTGGCTGCTGAAAGAAACTGAGGGCTACAAGGAAAGTCTTTCTTCCAGACAGTGACTGAGAGGCCTTGTCTACTAGAGTTTCCCAGGATTAGGATTAGGGTTGAGAGGATAAGAAAGACAAACCCTGCTGCTGCCTTGGAGTGTGGATGGAAAGGGAGCACAGACAGAAGTGAGGGCTGCCAAAAGATCTAGCTAGGAGAAATGTTTAAATTTGCTTGATGACTTTGTCATTGGCTCACCAAAAATGTCAAGATTAGAAGAAAGAAATGAGGGTTGAGCTACAATTGGGAGCAGTGCTCAAATGGGGCCTTCAAAATAAAATGAGGACTGCCAGGAGTCCTGGGCTGGGATAAATATTTCCTCTAGCCAAAAGCTTTGGAGTCTTGTCTAAGGCTCTGCAAATAAAAGTGAAGAAAAAGAGTTAAAGGTGAAGAAAAAAAATTGAGGGAAAGAAGCTACATTAGGAGCAAGTCTGGAAAACAGTCTTCCATGTGAGGCCACCAAGAGACCTGGGTTGGGAGAAATTTTTCTTTGGGACATAGCTGAGAGGCCATGTCCATACCTCCAAGGGCCGAATAAAAGAGAAACAGAAATCATAGAGCTGAGGTTGGAATTGGTTTGGAAAGGGTCTGGTCTTTGTCTTCTAGCCAAGGAAAGGGAAACTTGTCTGCACCTCAGCAAACAAATCAGGGTTCGGATTAAGATGGTCTACATCACAAAAAATCAGCCAGGCTCTAGGATATTATGCAAAGTTGGGGAAAACTCTTTCTACTGGCAATCCTAACTAGTAACCTATTTAAAAGGTATGCTCACTGTATTTTGTAAACAGGAAGAAACTCCTTGTCTTAGAAAGCAAGCTGTGATCTTTGGAAAACACAGGGTCCATTTTCTGATCTTTTACAGATACTATTTATCTTTCCTCATCTTTTCTACTTAATCTGCTCCATGTGCTACATTCTACTTCTACTCACCAGCTCGGAGAGGCCGTGGAACTCCTCCAACAAAGATTGTTTTTCTTGGATCCAAAGGCTGAGACCCATCCATCACAAAATCACTGTCACTTAGGTTCCAAGGTCGAATTTGCACCTGTATTAAGGATCATTTTTAGCAGAGGAATTTGGCCACTTAATTAAAACTAAGAAAAACCTGCCAAATCTTCCTATAATTAAAAAAAAAGTTGAATTTTTCAAAAGCAGTAAATTGGTTTTATAAGAACCAAGGCAAATTGAGAGCATACCTTATCTAAGTATCTGAAAGAAGGGAGACAACTCATTTATCACCTCTAGAGGCCAGGCTTGAGTTAAAGCTCCTCATCACAAACTCCTACTCTCATTAATTCCCTGCTCCTAATCACCATCATAGAAAGAAACCTGTGAAAGGACTTGCAGAACATTTTACCACGTATGTGCAATTGCAGTTGCAGTTTTCAGGGCTTCTGGCTTTCCTGAAATCACATATAGTGATCCACAAATTTAAAAGCACTGATATGAGCTGATAAAATTATCTCTGCTTGGATACAAAAGGAATTTCTATAATATGTGAATGCCTATTTCTATTGAGCAGCAAGGAACACAGCTGATAAGAAATCTTTAGATTACACAGAAAAAAATTGCTCAGAAGTTATTTGGATAAAGCTGTTCATCAGTCCATTTTTTTGATCCTAGGAATCACACAAGCCTGCTCACTGTGCCGCAGTCCTGGGTGGTTCATTCATCTCTGCAAGACTTTTAATAGTACTCATAAAAGGCAGCACTTTTTTCTTATCTTACTTGTCTGCAGTTTTCACCTCATTTGTATATCTCCATAGGCACAAAAAAAGACCAGCATTAAAGAATGTTAGAGATGTGAACATTAAAAACAGGCTACTGTATGTCTTCTATTCTGCTATAGCTGTTTGCAGTAGTTGATTTTACCCAATAGTGTCTATAAGATAAATGAGGCCTAAATTATAAATTGATTAGCTATTGAATGCATAAAAATAAAAATTAAAAAACCTAACGAAATACAGGGGATATTTGATGCTATCTGGATCTTAATTTGGCAGTGTTAAATTTCTTCATTTCATCACATAAGGCTTTCTTTCCTCTCAAATCAAATAGATGAAAAATTACCAGTCCATTGTTTTACAGCTAACACTGTAAAAGGATGCACACTCCAGAAGCATACCAAATATAAAAGTTAATTGAACATGGCATTTATCAGAAAAAAGCAAATGTTAAAGCCATGTTACGCTGATACAGGAAGTCAATTCAATGTAACAGCAAGGTCAGAAACAGGAAATGACAAGTAATTAACTCTAAGGATTTTTTATTTATTTATTAACTGAAAAGAGCAACAGAAAATGGGTTAGCAACCAGCATAAGTGTCATGGCATAAGCTACTTACTGGTTTATCCTTGATTGTGGGACTTGACACACATAGGTAAAGTTTTCCATCTTCTTCCAGACAGGCATCTATCAGAGCTTGTACAGAGCTTTCTTCCTGGAACAGCAGAAAGGCGTAACCTTGGAAAGGATAAGGGCACATGAAAGAAAAGTAACAGATTAATTTATAGAGCATTTTTAAACAAACGAGCTGGAAAAATGGGTAAGATATACAAATTACAAATAACTGTTAAGGTTGGTAGTTTGCTTTCATAAATTAAATTCACTGAACATATCCCGTCATTACATATCCCCATAGAACTGATTTCAGAATAGAGACAAGAATATTTGCTGCATCTGAGAATGTTTATTGCTTGATTAATGATTCTGAGCAGTGAGAATACAGGCTGGTGAATGAGGGTTTCTATTATCCAACAACTGTATTGGAGCTATTTATCAGTGGTATCCTGCTGGTATCAGTGGTTAACATCTTACAATGGAGGCATAAAATGTCTACTTACTATATACAATTAATAAATTCTAGAAGAGAGAGCTAAGAAAGTGGACAGGTAAACAGAAAAATATTATATGCATACACACTTAAATATGAAAAAATGTTCATTAGAAACAGTAAGCCCAGTGAAAAAGAACAACATGCTTTGTGCTTTATTATTAATAAAAAACCTGCCGTTGTTACTTACATTTAAATAAAGCAGTTCAAAAGAAAGAAGAAAGTCTATTAAAATCATGTGATTCAGAATTTAAGGACTTTAAATTAGCCAGTAAACTTAAGTGTGTAGCACTCAGTGCTCTGCTGAATGCAGCTGCCAAGAAAACTTTCCTGAGTTCTGTGCTGTTAAACCTGCACGAAGAGTTGACCCAAGCAGCCCCTGCTTCTGCTATGTGAGAAGTGAAACAAATACAGCAGTCTCTGCACTCAGCAAAGCCAGGGAACAGGCTGCTGGATCCCTGGAGCTGCCTGCTCCAGAGGACTCCCATGGAGCAGGCACTGCTCCTCTGCTCCACAATCACTACAGCACAGTTTCCTCAATGTGAACATGTTGGATGTGACCTTTGTAATTTGCCCCTTGTGTGTCTTTTTTCAGGAGTGTTGCTAGATCATAGTGAGAGGTTACATCTGTGGTAGCTGGAGCTGACCACCCTTTAGGGTACAATAAATGGTATGACCATAATTTCCCCAAACGTTAAAATTAACCAAACTCATACTTGTTATTTTTCTCTGGCTGCTAGATTAGAAAGAGCAGTCCAAGTTGGTGAGGTTTCAGTTTCTAACCTGGGGCTAGTGCCTGCCATGAAGTTCAGTGAGGTAAAAGCTCCTCACTTCTCTAGACCTCTGTGAATAAACCATTCTCCTACTGCGGGGGCCACAAGGATCCACCAAAGACAGAGCAGCCTTGTGCTAACCCAGAAAAGGAGGAGGCTGGACTAGCAGGACATGATGTCCAGCACTGCTTCAAAGCCTGGTAACTGCACATCTATTCCAATCATTCAAGGACTTCTAGTACTGAAGAGCAACAAAGATTACATGAAAAGGAGAAATAAAGAATAGAACTTCAGAAAATGTTAGGATCATAGAAGTTGATATGGTCAAGAAATATACCTAATGAAGTTAAAGTATTTTTACTCATTTTCTAGAAGCACATAGGGATGCAAAAACCTTAAATTCAGAAAGGTGCAGCTTCTCCCCTTGAGCAGTTCTAGGCCTTGCTACTACTGGAGACTTACCCTCTTCATCACAATGCCACTGTTTAGAGCTGCATCTACTTGTTCATCCAGGAAATAATATGCTTCCATGGATGCACTTCATTTGATTGGAACCCTACAGCAGAGGATGCCCTTTTGAATTCAGGTTCCAGTAGAAAAAAATTAAATTGGAAAATACTCCTGCCAAAATTGGCATTGAATAAAGAATTACCACACACTAGGTGCAATTCAGCAGATGCTGAAAGTGGCTTCAAATTCTCCAGCATCATGTGCTTAAGCATATTCTATCTATGCTTTGCAAATACTGTATCACTTTAAAAAGTATCCATTTTTTTGCCAGGAAGTAAAAGATTTGATAAACCTCAAAATTGTAATGCCCTGTGGCAGAATTCTGGTAGCACACTGTGGTAGTAGGTTGCAGTCAAACTTTGGCAGTGCTCCTTTCTTACCTGACCACACACTAAGGCTTGAGGGCTCAAGGGACTGCCCTTGACTCACTTTCCATAAAGTAAAACAGGCAAGATATTTGAGGCCTCAAAAACCAGCAACCTGACAATAGCTGACTATTCTCTATCCACAGATATTTGGATTCTTGGCAGAGCAGAAGCAATCCAGCTCCTCCTCTGCTGTTGGTGCAACACATCACTGCAGTGCTGCCAATAAACATTGCAATTCTCTGGGAAAAGACAACAACATATTTTGGTGTAAGAAAAGTCACAACAACTTTCCAAAGGGTACAGCAGAGGGAGGAATAGGAGAAAATTAATTTCCCTAGTTTATGAAGTCAACCGAGGAGATTCTCGACCCTGAGCTCCAAGATTCATTATTTTATGAAAAGCAGTATGAGAACTAAGCTCCTTTATACATGTCCCATTCTGACATCTGAACAGTAACACAATTTCCATATGAAAGGATAATTTAGTCCAGTTGGTCTAATTTCAGTTAACCTTGCTGAGAATAAACTAGAAAATCTGGCATACACACTGTGTCCCACAAGCTTGAAACAAGGTTGCCACTTGAAATGCAAGATACACTTGGAACTAAATAAAGTCGTTACAGTCTGGTAAAAGCATTTCTGCCAGCCTAAACAGTCACAAAAAAAAATCTCTCTATCAATTAATACCAACACTGGCATATCTTCTCTAATGATGGGAACCTTTCTGTATTACTGAAAGCACAGTTTGTAATAAGGCTTCAGTGACCTCTTTCTTCAAAACAACATGCTAGATGGAAAGTTTATTAAGGTGCTTATTCTGCCTTTCTAATAAAAGAACATCTTGATATCCATACTTTTATGTTAAAAGCTGGCATGTTGGTACAAATTACAGGCAGTCACACTGGAGTTTTAGCCAGTAGTGCATTATGCATGTATTCTGCCCATCCTTCCTCAATGTAATTAACTGAAAACAACGACTCATGTACCTTTATTATGGCAGAATGTGCATATGTTAGGCACGTGAGAGAAAATAAACTTACTGGCCCTGTGGACACCATTCAACTTAGCAAGCCACAGCTGGTAGAGTTTATGAGAAAAGACCTAAAGCAAAATATTTCTCAAGAGTTAAAGATTATCCAGCTTCATGCCTGCCATGGCTCACCAGAAAAAGCCTGACTGTATTTCACAGCATTCGTGAAAAGAGCATGTTTAAAAAAGAAAACGTTTTCTTTTATTCTTCTAAATCTGGTAACACCTTCCTTTTACAGCTCCATGCTTAGGCACAGTTTGGTAGAGTAAAAGGAAATACTGACTGTGTTTTGTAACCCATGGGAGAAGGTAGGAACAAAGTTTGTTGTATTAGCATTTTCATACTCTGTTCAGTTTAAGTGATTAATTACAAACATTATGAGAGTAAAGGTTTTCTGGACAGTCTCTAGTTACTTAGTGATACAGCAATATTTCAGAAACGTACTAATGGAGTAAAAGCACTCCCACTTAATGAAGTCCAGAGTGGATTGAGTTTAATCAACAGTTTTTCTTTGGAATTTCAGTTAATTTTTTAATTAATAAAATTTTTCAATTTTATTATAATAATTGAAGGGTACCATTTTATGCTCAACTTGTGAATATTCAAAGTAATTAATAATTTAGTATCTTGCATTTGAGAACAACAGTAGATAAATTGTTGTTCAGATGCATCAGCCACGAGCTGAATCTTCTGGTATGAAGCCAGCATTTTAGCATGCAAATGTTATATAGCCAACAGGGAAAGATTAACCTATTTCTGGTTCTTAGAATCTGGGCTCTTTTCAAACAAAGTGAAATACTGTAATGAAGAGTTATATATAAGGTCAAAGAGTATTTGAACGTCCATGTCACGTGTCTGCATATCATCTATTGACTTCATTGATCTGAAATCCATACTTCCCAAAATTCAGCCCACTTGCAAAATCAGATACAGGAATCATAATCTAAGGGTCATGTGTTTTCAGCTTTATAACACTGGGGCTGGGTGGCAGAATTAAGAGAATGAAGAGAAGACTTCCTCTACATTCTGCACAGCAACTTTGAGTAGCCACATGCACTGATTTCATCTGCAAAAGGGAAACTTTTTCAGGCACTTCTGCCTGAAACAAGCTGAACTACCTTCAAAGCACCTTTCATCCATTTAGACAGTGTCTTTTCTGATGTTTTTATAAGCTTCAGGATTACAATAAAATCTAGCATCGACCTCAGATTTCTTATAAAAGTATTTCAATATTTAAATCCACCTCATATTATGTAGAAAAAAAAGGACGGAGTTAAAATGGTAAAGGAAATTAATGTTCTAGTCTCATTTCTTTAGGGTTATTTTTAGATGGTTGAGATGGCTGCCTCAAAGAAGTAGATTTAAATAGACTTAACTTTTTCATTAAATATATATTTTTCTTTATTCTAATAGATTTTAAAAAAGAGTTTTGAACTGAATTATGATTGTATTTACTAGAACTTTTAGAATAAAGTTGTTTTAAAAGCCCACAGGGAAGGAACATTTAGAAACAGCGTGAACCAAATTTCTAAATCGGTTAATGTGATGACAAGGGTCATTGCTCAAAGTCACCTTAGTAATCTTATTAGAAGATGCTTTGAACATGAATAAAACACATTTCTAAATCCAAAGATGAAACGACTACTAAAAATTAAACTCATTTTTGAAAAATAAAAATCCAAGGTGTTAAAAAACTGCAGACTTTCCTTTAAACATTGCAGTGACATGACTGCATTTTCAAAAAAACTTCAAAGGCTCTAAATACTTAAGAAACCCAAAAATAGAAAAGGCTGTAATCTCACTTAGCTACTGCAGAAGAGTGAAATTATGTATTAGTTCAGGGCTGCAAAGACAAATTTCTTTTAGTTGGTCTAATTTTATATGGCAATGTTTGACCCTGTCAGCTCATTCTTTTCTCTAAAAAACAAAGGTGTACAAGAAATAGGAACACTCTAGAATCTTACTCAGACTCTTCTATTTTTGTACATTTACATTTTTACATATTTTTCACGAATACCAGACTAAGCCTAGCTGGTGTGATATGTAAGAAATTCCTCATATGCCATATCACAGACAGGTACTGGGGAAGGGTTTGTTTGATTTTAATTAAAGGACTGTACTCCATATCCTCAGTTACATTGAAAAATAATTGGATCCTGACTCTTAATAGCAATAAAATGAAGTGTACATGTCAAATGGAAGACAGGAGACATAACAAGAAAAGTCAGCAATGGAGTGGATCACAGAGAAGAGCTGAATGAAAACAGGTTCTCTATCAGTAGCTTCTGCAAAATAAATTGCATGTCTTCATAATTCCAGTCCTGGCACTAAATAGCCCACATCATGAGATCACCAAAAGAGGTAAAACTAACACTTAACCCTTACTAATAATGATTTTACTGTATCACAAATAACGGAGAAAACAGAAACCTTCTATTTTGTCATAAATATTATGGAGCACTTTTCTCCATATTTTCAATTGAAGTGGAAGAAGAAACCCAATCCACCACAGAAGCTCTGCTTTCTGGACACATGCATTATTTGTGGGACATAGGAGAGACGCCCCAATGTTTTCTCAGTAGAAAGGACAACATTTTTATAGTTCTGTAGTAAATACATACAGCTACAGATTTATAAAGTCTTTTCCATTCCAAAACACGTCAAGAAGCAGAAAGGGATTTTACAGCCATCATTACTTTACTTCACCACTTATGGATAAAAAAGCCCCAAAAGAACAGTATACATATGCCATCTCAGTTTGTCCTGTAGTAAAAATACTCCCACCCACCTGTATTAAAAAAGAAAAGACTGAAATAAATTACTTGGATTTTTTTGTAGTTTTTTTAACCAAAGGAATATTCCACAGGCATACTAAAGCCTCCCTTTATCTGGCACTTTACTTCTACACTAGTGTAAAACATTGCAAATTTATAGTGTTGTCTTCTCTTTCAAAGGTCACAGCCATTTTCAACATCAGACTTCAGACTGCCACATGATCTATAGCAGCTATAAATCAGAATTAAAGGATATAAAAACATAAAAGAAAGGATCTAACATACAATTTGGTTACTGTAGCTATGCGTAGTCACATGAATTTCATATGACAAAGCCTAAATATCTGATGGGGGGAAGCTATCTTGGTGAAGTTTACTGAGTCAGGAGCATGAAAAAAGCAAGCATTCACACTCGTTAATATAAAAAAACCCAACTAAATTCAGAACTGAATTTTTAAAATTTTGATTTTCAAGGGCAATTCGCAATGGTGACTGCTTGGGGCAGAGCAGCTCATAGTCATCATCTGGAGGGGGTCAGGTCTGCTGCTGCTGCTTTTATTCTGAACAGATGGCTCAAGAGAGATCAGTTTCCAAGTTTGAACAAAACCTGTTACTCTTCTTTGCAAAAAATAAAAAACATTTTCCAGTCCTACTCCAACCAGCATTAACATGGAAAAATTTTTCAGAAATATAAATGCTCTGCTTGATTTCAGCTTCTATTTCAAGCACAGTATCAGCATGAGGTAAAATAAATTTTCAGAGGAAGAAAGCACTGGTCCAATAATCCAGGCTAGCTGGATTTCAGTTATTTTAAATTAAATTTGATATTGGGTTTTAAAATAAAAATAGTTTTCACTTAAAAGTATATGTTTTTCTTAACAAAGAAAGCAAGCAGCACTTACTACAGCTGTGATACACAACATATTTGGGACTGTTATCTAGAGCTTCAAAGTAAAGTATTTCAATCAAAAAGAAAAGACATCCCACGTCATTTGCACAGATGAAGCTGGTAACATATTTTTGGATTTTTGTATGATTGTAACTCTCCTTTGAGCTGTAAAACATTTCTTAAGGCAGAATGCAGAGCTTCAGCACTAAGTTTTGACTTCCCATCTTTTAATCAAGTAGTCAATTTGTCATTTGCTGCTCTGGTGCTGCTAATAACTAGTTTGAATGTTCACTCACATGTGGATTGTTTTCAGGTTCTGGTTTGTTCAAATTTCTTGTCTTTGCTGACTACAAGAAAAAGATGCAGCTTGAAAAACCTTCCTTAATAAAATAAATATTTTTTTCCAAAACTGGTTTATGCTGAACAACAAATTCCTCTCAAAACCAAAGAAAACCCAAAACTGGTGAGTAAGAGTATGCATGTCCCTGGGAGATAAGAATAGTATATTAAAAATAATAAAAAAGAATACTGGACATACCAAATCCTCTAAAAAATCATGTGTTTGCCTCTCTTAATGAAACTGCCCAGCCTCCGCTGGCATGCAGCTGACTACTGGTTACACTCTGGGTACAATCAGCAGGCAGATACATTGTAGGTCCCAGAACCAGGCAGGATTTGCACGGTATGGAGCAGACACAATCTGCCAAGCACAGCACTGAGACAGCTGAGGGAAACACCAGCTCTGAGCTGCTCCCAGCTTTTGAGATCAGAGAGAGGCAGATGTGCTGCCCTGGGCAGAGGCACCCACAGCATTTCCAGCACCTGAAATACCCCCATGGCCAGTCCTAACCTCCGATGAGAGGACACAAGTATCATTAAATATAAAATTTGATACATTATCAAATATAAATCTGATAAATTTATGATGTGTGTACTCCAATGATCTTGCACCAGTTTTAGATTACTGCATCATTATTTTAGGGGTAGTATCATTTAAGTGATCCTAGGAACTGAATGCACAATTTTAGAAATATAATGCCTGTAGGACTTCATGAAGAATACATTAAAAAATTACAACTGAGTGGGGGTGGGAGTAGGGAACAATTTCTTAGATGACCATCAGAACAATGAATATGCTGCAGTGCTAGTACAGAATGTCTCTGCACCACCACCTGCAAAAACCACTTCAACATATTTCTGTGATTTGAAAGGATAATTTGGTGCTTCATAAATTATTACCAAAAAAAGACAGCACAAGCTGCTACAAAGCACAAAATAATATTAAATCCTCAGCAGCACTACTCAAAGGACAGCTTTTATCCTGAAGCCCATAATACTTACAGATCAATTCAGGTATTTCCATTTATAAAATAAAAGAAAAGGTGACATTTAATAAAAATAGTATTGGGAAGGGATGAAATGTACAATCCACAGTAAAATCTACTTGGGTTTTAGGAGATGTTGATGAGAATAAGACAAATATATCACTCCTTCCATTTGACAAAAGTGGTCTGGTTATCTCTACAGATAAACATGGAAAGTTATTTGTGCACTTAAATATGTTCAAATTATTGAAAAAGGGTCAAATGCTTGCTAAAAATTGTGGTTTCTTCTATAGCAACCTAGCAATTCTGAAAGAAAGAAAGACCTGTTGAAAGCAACATGAAAGCTGGGAGAGAATAATCCTGCAATGCTACTTCAGAATCAGATTTGTTCTGCCTAGGCTTGGATGGCTCAAAAATACTTTTGTATTTTGCATCACCAGATTCTTGTTTTCCCCTAGAAAAATAAGTGGCAAATGGCATCATTTTAGAGAAAGAAATTCTCTTATGTGAAGCAAGTTCCTTGAATGCTCTTAGATTCCTGGCACAGCAGTCTCAAAGACAAACATTTAAAAATCAGCATTATCAGTACACCAAGAATCCCCAAACATTTAGGACAAGACAGGAAACAGTGTTAAGAGCTTAAAAAAAGGAGGCTCAAACAAAAGTCACCAAAAAACTCAAAGAAAATTCTCTGCAAAACCAAGCTGAAGTCACACAGCTACAGAAGGGCACATTAGTGTGTACTGCATTTTGCCACCACATATTTTGTGACTAGCATTGATTTGGGATTATGCTGCCCTGCTGTGGGAAGACACAGGGACTACAAATTACAGACATGGCCTCAGATGTCAGTGGGTAAATGACTGATGCTGAACATGTGTGTTGGAACAGGTAAGGAACATCTAAAAGCCCTCCCAGAATCACTCTTTGCCATACAATGTAATTCTGGATAGGGAATGTCAGTTTCCATTCTAACAAATATTATGATCTCTGACTTCAGATTTTGAAATACACAAACTGGCTCAGCATTTCGTGCTGGACTGTGGTGGTATCATATTTGATTAGTTAAGCCAAAGCAGGCAGTTTTCTAGAACAGACTGCTGTATTTGGACAAACCAGATACCTTCCTGTAACTAATGAAATTGGAATTATGACTCCCTACTTTCTCCTTGCAGTTGTTCACTCTCGTTTCTCTGGCAGAAACTACAACTGCCACTGTAGTGGCAACGGAATGGAAATGGTCTTCATCCATGAAATCAAGATCAGTCAAAGGATCAACAAGAGTGTTCCCATCTAAACAATACTTTGGAGAGAATCAGAGAGGCTCACACTATCTGTCCCACCAATTGTTTTTAAATTAAAGCATGAGAATCATTTCACATTACCTTGTGCAACTTTGCTTACACTGTTTTGTTTTTCATTAGATCTTCCTCACCCCAGTGTCCCATATGGAGCAGCAGGGAGAAATGTGCCTAATTTTATCAAATAACATAACAAACTGAAGAACAGGGAGAACACAAAAGGATCAGACTGCTGCATCACACATCCACATCAACTGTAAAGCCAAAGCATTCCTCCCCTTCCAAACCCATCCTATCTTCAAGCTCTGCCAAGCTTGATTTTTTAACTCTAATTCTCATCTCTATCCAAACATCAATCTTTCTAAATAAAAAAAAAAAAAAGGAAAAATTTTGCATAATTTTTGGCATTTTAAAACACATGGTGCAGTTCTTAGTGATTACCAGAAAAATCATAGTTATCACAAGGAAAAATCAGTAAAAGAGTTTTTTAAAAGTTGTTTTAAAGCTAGCAATCTGTTAAGAAAAAACAACTGAAAAAAATGTTTTTGAAATAGTTGGCACCATCTGTTTAATAAAAAAAAAAGAAAGAAAAGAAATTACTGTAGTTATCATAAGCATTGCTTAACTCAGCACACCAGTAAATAAGTGAAAACTCCATCAATTTCTATTTAAATAAAACATGAATTATGTGGATTTTGCCAGAGGAAAATAGACTGTGACACGGTAATGCACAACTACTTTTGATAGCATCCTTTAACACATATTTCTTTATTTCTCAACGTCTCATAGGTACTCAAAAGATACTTAACCACAAACCACATTTAATTCCCAAATTCTGGAGTGAAAGCCAAGTAAACACATTATGATCTGGGCATCTGCTTACCCAAGACCAACACATGGCATTTATAATTTTGCCAGTTCTGTTAGTAACATATCCAAACAGATGCCAAAGGAAGTAATCCAAAGACTTCTCAGGCAACGGAATGAATTAGCCTTATTCAGAGGCAAAGCATTAAAAACCACCTCATGCATGACACAAACATAAAAACATGGTGCTAAGCTTTACAATGCACAGGAGGGGTAAAAAGAAATGTTAAGGCAACAATGCAGATGCTCAGAACTAGAAATAGGAGCCTCTTACACACATTGTCAGCTGTTGGCAGCTCCTCTTGCCCAAGTGCACAATATTTCCTTTCAGTGACAACAGTGTCCCTGTTCTCTCAGCAGCCTAAATGGAACTCACTGGCAACCAAGGTAAGGTAAGGTGTGCCTGATCTACAGAGTGATTCTGGGTTTGCTGTTACAATGCCCAAAACTCAAATGCTGACAAAGCCAGACCACGTTCACAAACACGTCATCAGTGTATTCTGTGACGTCAGGCAAGATTCAGTTAAGGTAACAACACCTGGAATATCTGGGAAAACAGGAAAACCTGGATAATACAGATAGCAATGATGTACTTGAGGAATATGCTGCAGAAACATCTGTGTTGCTGTGCCATTCTCCAAGGTCCAAAATGGCACTGTTGGAACCACACTGGGATCAGCCTGGTGTTACTCACCACGCTGGAGATCCCAGCTCAGCATCATTTCACTCCCAAGCATTTATGTCCATCAGGTCCAGCACTACATCTGAGGCAATGTGCCTAAGCAGACCGGTGGTGACACCATCCTGCTCAGGATGCCAAATCCAGGAAAACCTTTGTTCAAGCTCAGTGCTGCAGGAATGTTTCTGGACTCCAACTGGTCCAAATAACAGCTTTCATGCCACTGCAGCTAAGCTAATCAACCCCACCAACTAATAAATGAACTAATAAGGCTTGCTGGAACTGACTACACATCTATGGCCTGACTTGCTCACTAAACTAACCAGATAAAGCCCTCGGGGGGGCTGGTGGGTGCTGTGGAGGTCACTAGACTGTAAGCAACATTTTAATCTTTCAGATTTCACGCCTGATCAGATTAGCCATGGCTAATGGTTTCTGCAGCCTTCTCTTCCTAGCCCTAAGAATGTCAACAGAGTGCTCCCAATACAGGGTGACTGCAGGGAATTCATGTATTGCACCAGCAGAGCAAACATTCCAAAATTCAATAAATCATACCAACAAGTAGATACTGGAAATCTGTATTGATTCACTCAGGACTGCAGAGGATGTTGCATCACCCGGATGTAACTGAAGACAGAAAACCGTGACGTGAAGCAGCTCCAGCACAAAACTTCACTGCCTGTGCTGACCCATGGCATCACCTACAGAGGCTGTCTGCCCCAAACCTCTCAGTGAACACTTATCAAAGCAAACAGACAAAAATCCTGGACCTTGCTGAAAGACCAGACACTGCCCAATGGTCTGATCCTCCACTAATGGAAAAGGCCATCCATCAAAAGGACACTGGAGTCCATCTGAAGGTGATGCCATATGTTCAGAAAGAGCAGGGCTCAATTTTACTGCCTCTGGGGCACATTCAAGGAGGTGGGAGAAGTCTGAAGGTCAGGCTTTATCAACATGTGAACAGCCTCTGCATCATCCCCACTTCATTCCAACAATTCATTTTCCTAGTTGTCTTCAAAGATTGCTAGCATATAAACCCCAGCTCATTCTCTCCTCTATAATTTAATTTGTCCTTTGTTTTTTTTTGGACACATTTTCCATTTTAAAGACTCATATTCAAAATGTCAGAGAATTTACAGATTAGCAATGCAACATGGAAGACAAGATATCTAGAAAAATGAAGGGAGAACATATTTGAATTAATGAGTATTTGACAGCTGAATAAGTCTCACTGAACTTTGCACAAGCATAATTTCAAATATCTCTTTTCGTATTTTTTAAGGAAATGTCCAATTATGCACTAAAACAGCTTACAATAAAAAAGTAAAACAAACCAACAAAAAATCCAAAACCAATGCCCACCAACTTAAATTTTAGGTCTAAAGGAACTTCTGATCAAAACCAACATTGGAAACATTTTATTGTGGTACTTCTGAAAATGATTCCATAATAACTTTGAAATGTAAGTACTCATTATTAAAACAAAAACAAAACAAAACAAAAAGCTGTGAAAAAAATTAGAATAGACATTCAAACTTTACCCTTTGACTCCTGGAAATAATATTCTGTCTTCTGTGTAGGTGCTGCCTGTACAGGATCATAGTAAATCAAGCACATGTGACCTACAGAGCTTACCATGACTGTAAGTGAATGTCAGAGCCAGGCATGCAGGATGTCTGATGCTGCAGCCCTGACTGATAACTAAGAAGTCAGATATAAATAAATCTGGAACAGTTGGGATTGACTGTTGTTTAGCACTTTTAGACAGACGTTCAGGGCAACTGGCAGGGGCTTTGAAAGCTGTTTCCTATATTAGAATCATGACAAAAATAGAAGTGAGGCTGCATTCCCTTGTCTTCTGCTAAAATAGATCTTACTTAAAAACATTTTACAAGTTTGTCAAGGCATAACTAGTCCACAGTCAGATACAGAACAAAATCAAAATTGCAAGTCCCATGGTAATTCAACAAATAGTTACTTAATGAATTAATAAGAGGAAAAAAAATAAAAAAGGGAAAACAAGTAGAGAATACTAAGAGATAATAAGGACAAGGAGAAGCTGGCTTTTCTACTCTAAAAAAAGAAAAACTTTTAAGTGAAGGCACAATTAGAGTTCACTAGCCAGAAAGACCCTAAAGGTCTTTAAAAATAACATAAAAAGGTAACTGTCCTTAGAAATATTGCAAGGGGGTTGAAGTTTGAGGGTTGAGGTCTGGGGTGGTTTTTTGCTGTTTCTGGGGCTGTTGGATTTGTTTTTAAATTCAAGAACAGATGTTGCATAACTGCTGACAACAAGGCTGAGTGGTGAGAATGGAACAGGAAAGAGGAAGCACGTATGGGTTTCTCTTCTGATTTTAAGTGCCCCAAATATTGTTCACAGGGCAAGTATTTGTCACAGTGTTATCTTGCCTCCAGCAATTAAGCTTTTAAATAAATTGGCTTTTATTTGTGTGTTTTTACAGTCAAAGTATATCTATCAAAATATTGCAGGATTAACCAGTTCACTGACTGAACAGGTCACTGTTCTGCCAAAATAATCAGCAGCCTTAATGATCAATTAAGAGCTTCCAGAGCTTCTTTCTTTGCATATAGACCAGAAATTTTGGGTACAACTTCCAGCTACTGTTTCAGATCATGAGTGAACTCAGGAACTACATGCAAGAGGCACATGTGAAAGACAGTAGAATGTATTGTACAAAATCAGAGAAACCAGGGTTCAGTACGAGCAAGTAACCCTCCCAAGCAGATCTCCCATAAACTGTTCTTTCACCCCAGAACAGGCTTGCACCAGGTTGTGCTGACCGCTGAGAGGCTGCCCCCCGTGCCCACGCTCTGCCCCCCCTGTGCCCAACACTCTGACCCCCTT
>VXBQ01017097.1:2685092-2741363 GCA_013400175.1 Phainopepla nitens | reverse complement strand
CCTGTGCCCACGCTCTGACCCCCCTGTGCCCACGCTCTGACCCCCCTGTGCCCACGCTCTGACCCCCCTTGTGCCCTGGTGCCCCTGAGCAGAGCCTGGCACAGCGCTGTTGCAGCGCTGCCCAGCAGGATCCAGTTCCTGGCCCGCCACACGCGCTGCCCTGCAAACACTGGGCACCCAGTCCTGGGGACTTCCAGCTCTTACTCCCACGGCTTTTGCAACGTGCAAACCACAATAGAATCAACTCAGGAATCTCTGTGACTTGCATTCTACCTACTGCTGTACAAACTAAGGCATGATCCAAGGGTTCAAGGCGTGCTGAAGAAGTACACACAGAGGAGCACATTTCAATAACCAAACTGTGACCATTTTTCCAGTCATGACAATGGCTGAAAATATGCTTGATGGAAAATAGAAAATTCACCATGAAGAGTCAACCCTATGCTTTATAGAGGACTGCCATATGGCAGGTGTAATTCCTTTTATCAGAACAGGCTTCTCAAGTGTATTTTAAACTAATTACCTTTAGGTGGAAAATATGACTTGCTTTCAGCTTTGTGAGGCCAGTCCACCACAAGAGGTCCAAACCTACGAAAGCTGGCAGTGATCTCATCTACAAAAAAACCAAATGAGGCACCTTAGAGAGAATGTAAAAACTTTAAGTGGCAAGGTAAAAAGGTCTTACTTAAAAAACAAAACAAAACAAGGACAGTGAAAACTGCAATAATGTCCATAGAGAGTGCTTAAATATTCTTTCATCTCTGTGCTGTACATGGCCGCTTTAAAAAGTGATTTTACATTCCACCAGTGGAAGTCTGCAGCAGGATTAAATGCAAACATGATCTATCAGAAGTGAATATGCTTCAGCTGCAGTCTATTTCTAATTATAGTCACAAAGCAGGGTCAGATGCAGCCACACAGGACTGACAGAGGAGCTCCATGTCGGCACGGCTGCTCCTCACAGCCTGCCCTAGAAAGAGGCTGCAGCAGGTCACGCCACTGTGGGCACTTCACCTTCCTCAGGCCCCTCAGGAAATCTGCCTTGAATTACCAAGTTTTTTCTTCACTTTTTAAGCATCAATTTGGAACCACCATGTAGCACACATCACAAGCTATCCTATAGGACAATTTTGTTTTGTATGTAAATCCTTCAGAAAAAAGTATTTTAAATTGTTTTTGAAAAAATCTTATTTTCTCAATACATTTTTAAATTTATTTTAAAGAAACAATTAGTTTAAAATTGTGTCTAATGGGATGTTAGGTAGATCAGAATAACAAGCCATCAGGAGAAAAGGCAGTGGGGTTTTCCAGTTTCTGGATTGCTGCTTGAGATGTGTCCAGTTTCTCTGACCCCATCAATTGCACACTAGATTTTTCAAGCATCTGGAGACAGAACATACATGTTGTGCACCTGAAGAGCTGAAGGAGACCTCTCAGGAAAGAGGGTGACAGCTCCCAGGTCACCACGTTACTTCCTCACAGGACAGACTGGGCATGTATTTTGATTCTGAGTGACTCAGCAATGCTCACATCAGTTGTCCCTGCTGGGCCGCTGCTCCTGACAGCTGCAAATCCAAATTACCCACCAGAGCCCATACAACAGCCCTGCAGCTCTTGGTGTGACATGGGAACTGCACTGGAGGTGTCTGTAAACATAGACTACCAACTCATACTATTTCTTCATTAAAACTGTACATGGTTTAGGCTTGAGATCAGTAGATTAGAGATCTCTCTCTTTTCATTATAAGGCATCCTCAAATTCCCTGTGTATGCCCACTGAAGCTAGACAGTGGTGGATTCCAGCTATATTTTAGCTATGAAAAATACACCAAAAACTGTCATGATTTTAGTTTGGGAGTAAGGGTTTATGGGGCACACACAAGTAAAGCAGATAATGATTGAGCAAAACTCTAACCATCCCTGCAAAGCAGGTTATTACTTTGTAACCATATTATTACCCTACATTTATCATGTGAACCCTGCATGCATGCTGGGTATAAGAGCTGATTATTTGAAGCCCACGGTGTTTTGGAAAGGACCGCATTAAGAAAGTCTTTAAAGTCAACCACATCCAAGAACAGGAAAAGACTATGGAGGAGAGACAGTACCCACTAAGTTCTCTTTCTCAGCTTTCCCACTTCACAGTTGTGGGAAGACACGCAGATCAGAAGACCGGCTATGCAGCCACTTCTGCCTCCACCTCTTCTGATCTGCAGTACACAGGAACCTCAAGTAAATTCTTGGGTGTTGCAGGGGGTGGTGGTGTGAGTTTGTTCTAAGTAATGCCACAAGCACTACAAGAGACACACCTGGGAAAATCCATCTGCTTCTCTGAAAATCTGACCTTTTTAATAGTAATATATGACAGCCAATTCCCACATTTCAGCAACGCAAGTGATTCTCAGTACCTTCATCAATGTCAGGAGGCAGACCTCCAACAAACACCTTTCTAGAATAGCGTTCCACTCTCTCCCCGTTCTGACAGCGTGTCGGAGAGCTGAGACCCGAGGATAATGACTGATCGCCGTGGCTGTCATCTAGGAAGCCATCTTCAAAAGGGAAGAGTGAAGACCGACCTGGAACACATTTTGTAAGGTCTACAGTTAACGCTACTTCCTGGAGAAATAAATATTTTGGTAAAAAACTTCTCTGTTTATCGTTTTACTTTAACAGAACTTGCATTAAAGGATCCAGCTAGGTGGTCCAGTTGTCCAATTCATGTTCATTAGTATTATTTCTATTTTTCCAAGAGTGTTTCACCCTTATAGGACAGTAAACCGAATTTAAGTTAAATCAAACCCTTGCGAATGGATAGAAATGAAAAACAAGTTATCTGAAGAAATGATGTGTCATAGATATAGAAATATCCCTTGCAAGATTTACATTTCAAACCAATTCTTAAAGATTTACACCTTCCATAACAGATCTTGAAGGAAGGATCTCAAGATCCCTCAAGCCACTGCAGTGCAGAGCAGGACAGTCCTTTGAGTGCTGTACAGGATCCTGACAACAAGGGCTGCGGCATTTCCACCTCCACGGAACACAGGCCCACGCTGAGTAAGGGGCAAACAGCAAAACAAACATGGAAAAGCTTTGGATTGTGGATATTAAACACAAAGTGAAGAGGCTTAGTGAACAAGAAAAAAAATCTTGATAAATAAACCACAAAGAATTTGCACTTGAAGGAAAACATTTTTAGTTAGAACAGCCTGTCAGCCTGTTTGTTACTCAGAGTTAAAACATCCTTTCAGTAATGAGAGAGCAAAATCAACGTAAATGGCTGCCACTCAGTTTGTTAATGAAAAATAAAGAATTTATTTGTAACCATCTGATGTGATCAACTTGTTGCTATTACTGACAAAGTATACACATGTTATCTTAAGAACAGATTTATTAACGAGGAAGATAAAAAAAAATATTCAAAGACTTCATATAAGCAACACTTGCCAGCTTTGGAATTTAACAATTCCCTATACTTGAGTTGAAAAATAAGTCCTGCAATATACAGAGATGTATAAATAGGAACTACACCTCAACTCTGAAAGGGCTACTTGTCCCCTCATACCATGGAGGTTGCTGCCAGGGATGGAATTATAATCAATTGATACAAACAGTTTATAATTACAATAAATGTACTTGTACTTTTGCAAGTACACGTAATTAAATTCAAAGGTAATGGATCACATGGAATTGACATGGCAAGACCTAAGGATTAATGCTATACTGGTATTAACAGCACAGGCAAGTGAAGGAAATAAAAACAGGGGTAAGGAGAAAAATCAAGACAGAGAGATAGCAGTCAGAAAAACGTATACACTGAAAATATCAGTAATTGTCTCCAGTAGCAAAGGACAGACGACAAAAAGGAGCAGTAATCCTGTATATGGCAAACATATATGGCAAACTAACAAAGTCAGNTTTTTTTTTTTTTTTTACAAACATCAGGCACCAGAAAAGTGTTGATTAAGAAAAGATTGAATGTTAAACACTGACAGAGATCACAGATACAAAAACCTACTGGGGCAAAAATCCTACTGTGTATTTACACATCAACATAAAAAACAGGGTAATAATAATCATAGAGGAGGAGGATGTAGAGATGCTACCTTTCAAAGACTTGTCAGAAATGGTGGGTTTAGAGCATAAAACAGGAAAGACTTCTGATGAATATTAATATTGATGAATATTCCATTAATGGACAAACAGGTCATGCACATGTATAAACATATGCATTTCAACATAAAAGAGAACATTTGCATGAGAGAAAAAATAATTAAGAATACTACAAATGTGTAAAAATATCAAATCAGAACACTCACTGAAAAACATGTCATCTGAAAATATCTCAGAGACTGACATTACAGAAGAGATAAATCATCTTTTAATTCCTGCCCATCTAACTACTCCTTGTAAGAAAGTAAACAAACATGATGACTATCAAATTAATAACAAGATGTTCAACTAAAATACAGATCTGCAGAGGAGACTGAGTTCTGAAGGAAATAACAAAAATGCACAGCAACTTAGAAAGCAAGCTATCACCTCTAAGCACCATGCCAGATGCTTGGCAAGCTACAAGCACTGCACTCACCTTAAACAAATGCAAATGATGTTCTGTAAGCTTATAGCTAAGTCAAGTATACAACTAAATATAAGAAGAATACATTTAAAATAATGGAAAGCATACAGACAAGGGAATAGGGAATGACTGTTCACAGACTTCTCCAGTAAGGGGAAAAATAAACTGCATTGAACACAATCAGTACGTGCCAAGGCTGAAAGCAAGGCCAACTTTGGAAATCCTTGCTACAGACTTTTTAGGATGCTGAAAAATTTATGCAGGCTTAGAAAAGGGAATGAGAGAGAACAGGAGAAAAATGTAATCTAAAGCAATAAATATTAAAACACCACCACAAGAGACTGCCTGAGGCAAATTTCTGGGAGAACATTACGGGAAAGCATCACTAAATGAACTTTTTTTGTAACATACTCCTGTACCCCTCCCTGGGCATCTCTTGAGTTGTCAGTGCAGCAAAATGGTTTGGGCTGATTTCCTACAGTGATGCTTGCATCTGTACCTGAAAAACTGGTTGTAAAAGTTAAAAAAGGAGGTACCAAGAACATGAATGAATGGCTCTAAACATGATACCTACAAGGAAATGCTCATCTCTCTTCTCAAAGGAAACAGAGAATCGAGTGGAGAACTAAGAGTTTAGAGCAAGCCTCAAGGAAGTGTCTGACAAAACCTCTTCTCACTGAAGATGCTCAGTCACAGTGACAGAATCAAACACTAATTAAAATATCCAAGTATAACAAACATAAAATGAGTCCTTGCACAGACTTGCCTGTGGTTACTCTGCATATTATCCCAATGCAAATGGTAAAAGCAATAATACAGAGCAATATGTGAGAATATCTGATAACCAACACATTTTTAACAGACTGTTGTAGAATTTAATGCTGAGGGTTAAGAAAGCTCAAAACCAACATTATAGAAGTCAAGGTAATGATAAAACATGAACATCACAGACTTTAATATGAATGAAGCAACATTAATGACAAGACACACACACACAAATATAGTTGTTAGTATGGAAAAGCCTTGTTAGTATGGACAAGCATTTCACACAGGAAACAAGTCTTGTGCAATGAAACATGCTTCTTGGTAGTGAGAAAAAAAAATCTGAAAATCCAGCACATTGAGAACTTGTTTGCCCTGTTTTGTCTTCAGTAAAATTTGTATAAAAGAGTCTAAATTACATTCATCACAATTACTTCTGCATTATTGTATTTTGCTTCTACAAGTAAAAATGAGTTGCAAGTAGTTTATAGTATCCTACTGATTCCTACCTCTTTTCCTCCTTTGGTACCATTTGATCCATCTGGAAACACCTGCCACAATCTTAAAATAAAATTAAACAGTGTTCATGTGCATAGAGAGTATATCTTACTGTATACTCCACATACTTCCCAGTTTCAGTACCATGAAGGCACTGAAAAAGTCTAACTATTAGAATGCTTTCAACACCTGTTAACAGTAGCATGAGCTCTGCAGGTGGGGAAAAATACGAAGGTAAGTTTCTGAGAAAAATTTGAATATTTTGTTTCATATTTAGCTATCAAATAAACACTAAAATGAGTCAGCTTTGAACAAAATCAGAGCAAAACCTTTTTTACAAACTGTGTTCATATGGCCTGTACCTGAGCCTCCCACCTCCATCCATACAAATGACAAGCCCTTAGACACTACTGGTCTGTGTGATGGCTAAATCTGTCTCCAAGCTTCTTCACAAACGTGCTGCAAAGTCTACATTTGGAAAAGGAGGCAATGTCACCAGCATAGCTGGCAGAGAACTTCATGGAAAGGAAGATAAAATGAAGTTTAATGCTGAAGTATCCCATGCAGACACTGCCTAAACATAATTGTTAAAAGCTGCTATTTTCACTGGTATTTTCTCAATAACAACCAGTCTGTGTAAGCTACAGCACAGGACATAAATGAAACTGCATTAGTGGCTTGCTCAGTACAGCTGTTGGACTTGTTATTGTCCTTGTTCATTCATCTCTCAGAATAAACTGATATGCAGCACTGTATATTTATAAAATATTTTCAGTTTTATGCTTTAAGGGTTGTCTATGATGAAATACTGTTAAAATGTGCTCAAATAGTGTATCTTTTCAAAATGATGATCAATATTCACTGTTGAGGACAGTCACTAGTATTGGTATTCACACATGTTCCATCTGAGGCAATTCAATGTAATGAAGTCTAATATTCAATGAAAGCTGTTTCATGTAAGAAAAAAAGTAATTTTCAAATGTTCAATGCAGCAGTTAAACATTGCACTTCTATAAAACAAACAAACACCAAACATAAACCCAAAACGGATCTTTTTTTGGAACACTATGCATTTCAAGTCACAAATACGTGTCATGAGAGTCTTTACATCCAGTCATCCTCCAGTCCTCTAGTAACAGAAACACACATGAAGCTATCAGCTCAGGATCATCATTGCTTTAAGATGCTGTTAAAAGGGAGCTGTTTTGCAAGGGAAGAATATGAGATTGATTTATACCAAGCAATTGATCAACCAAATAATGTTAAAATTGGTAACATCATCTTATCACAAGAAAACTAAATATTTATTTCTCCCACTATTCAGCAAACAAAACATTTAGTAAATACTTTTACCTCTTCTCCGCCCATAGCTCCTGGCTGCATGTAAACACAGAAGAAAATTGTCGGTACAGCTGTCATTAGATTTAGCTCCAAAAGCAGAGAAAATGTAGCTTCTACCTCTTCTCTTTTTCCCCTCCCACCATACAGAAGGAAAAGACATTTGAAAGTGCAAGGTGAAATTCAAACAACCCAAGACAAGAAAAAAAATTGAAGATGATAAGCCAGGGAAGGAAAAAAAACCCAAAACATACCTGCTCTGCAAGTTTTCTACATAGCAAAGGTATTAAAAAAATCAGGCATATAAGACAGTATTATAAAATAATGATTTAGGACTATGGTTTTAAGTGGCAATAAACATCATCAACAGTAATCCTAATTAAAAGAACTAATCTTGCATTTTATTAAATAGTTGCGGAGAACATATTTTCCAATTTTGTTTAAATTCAAATATATGTAAATACTAAAATCCTACTAAAACAATATGAACTCAACAGATGAATAAAAGTAGATTGACAAAATGCCTTCATAACTACCAGAATTAACACAGCATTTCAATGAGACATGCATCGATGGCAAATACACAATGCTGGACAACTTTAGAACCATATTTTGTGATGTAGTGGCAAATGAAAAACTAGCATTTTTTGATCTGAAATTTTAGAAAAACAGAAAATCTGGAAAACACGTGTCTTCTACACAGGATCTCTGATCTATCACAAAAGCCATCTCTCCTTCCAAGGTGATCAAATGTGGAAGGCTGGGCATCAGGCAGGGCTTTTCAACAGAAGTGAGCTTAGGTAAGAGCTAACAGAGCTTTGTTTTGTTTCTCTCCTCATTGTAACACTACCCGTGCTCCTGCTCCTTCCCAAGCCCTTCTCTTATTTCCGAAACTAACACAGTGCCTTCCAGTCCCCTCCAGTCCTGCCCTGCACAGCCCGGGGTCCCACCAGACCCCTCAGCACTCCCTGGCTACTCTTCTTGTGACCGAGGGGCCCCAGGGCTACCCAGAGCAGGGTTTGCCCTGCTTCAGCACAGGCATCTCTCTTCTCCCCTAGCAGCTTCCTCCTCAAGCCCTGAAGAAACACCATACCATACCCCTACATCTTTTTTCTTCCACATCAGTGAGGTCACAAAAAGGCAACTACATGAGCATGTCATGGGGGGAATAAAAAATTTCAAGGCCTACGATGAATGCTCTGCAAATTATGTTTAACATGAAGGCAGCAGGAGCTGTTTGTGTGAACAGCTACTCAGCCACAGTAAGGTGGTTGGTAAGCCTTGAGAGAGGCTCTGCTTCTTGCAGAGCAGGCAATAGTGAGAGTTAACACTAGAGCCGGCTCTACAGCAAGAACAAAATTAGCCCTCCTGCTTTCTAGTTACTGCCCTATTTCATTAGCTATTATGATGGCAAAGAATCATTGTCGGATCTCTTGTAGCAAATCGCCGTCTTGATGAATGCCCACATTCCCAAAAAAGCATGTTTCAAGGTATAGTTATGGACAAATTCTGAGAGCAATTTATCTGAAAGAGAATGTTACCAATCTCAGAATTTTACCAATCTAAAAATTACATAAAGAAGCATTATTTCAGTATGAGATGAAAGAGATTCTTGTTTCTTCTGAAGAAAACAAAGCTTTATATGCTTAATGTAAACTTTTAAGCTCTGATCAAGATCAGTACATGATGGCAGAAATCTATCACAGGTTTCTGTGAATTTTAGAATACACTATTGCTACTCATGTATTATAACACGTATATGCAATAATGCACTGTAGAATAATACCTTATTATTTATAATCTTTATGTCCATAAAAGTTACTGAAACTCACTGAGGGTATATTTGCCTGTAAATTCCAGGGGCAAAATAGTGCAATTCACTTAAACAGGAAGACAGGCAAGTCAGTTTTTGCTGATTTAAAAACACTGCATCACATTTAAATACTCAAGGAAGGTGAAGTTTCACCATTGTTGTTTCTATTTTGTATATATACACACACAATTTGAAAATTATCTCAGTTCTAACTAGTATTTATATTAAAACGCTGCTTTTTTTCCAAGAAGCTGAGTTATTCAGCATGACGATTTCAGAATGTCAATGCACACTTTATTATGTTGCTTTCTCAGGATATGAAGTTTGAATGTGTCATTTGAAACAAGTTAATTAAAAAATACCCATCTTGCTCACAAGTCAAAACTCACGGTACAACAGATTAAATAACAGGAATATTTCTTTAGTTAATTTCGTAATGCCTCCAGTTTGGGTAAATATTTTAGAAAGTAAAAAACTTAGAAATTATTCTTGAATTAGGACATGTGTGAGAAAATAAGATTACTACACTATCACAAACAATGAAATCACCAGAGCTATGTCTACGAAGTTACTTTCTCTCTCCAGCAATTCCAACAGAAGACAAAAAGCAACTGGGAACTCCTTAAACTGTACCTCCACCAATGTACCTGCTCCCCGTGTACTGGTTTGGGTGCCACATATAAATGTCCTTTTGCACAGAAAACCATCCACTGAGACGCTTCTAAATCCAACACAAATGATTCTTCCCTAGGTACCTCCTAGATCATCACAGTATGAAGGCAAACCTAGGTGCTTTAAGAGGGTATGAGCACATTTTCCCATGTAAATGTGCACTGATGGAACTGTGCAGCTCGCAGCAGGATCATCCCTGTGTTGGTGTTTGCCCACCCTTAGCAACGTTCTGTAACTGTCAGGTACAAAGTTACATAACTGCTGTGTCCCAAATTGCATGGCCTCAAATGCAAAGGAACATCAGATTCTTTTTCATCCGCTGAAAACTCTCCTGAAACTATTAACTCATCTCATCCCAGAAGCAAAGTGTATTTTTATGAACATGAAACTGTATCATGAAGGACAGAACTTTAAGCTTTTAACAAACCAGCAGAACAAACTCCCCAAACTTCAAACCTTGCAATGCAATCAAGGAAACTCAGGTTTAATGCTTTGGAATGCCCCAAAGCCTGCAGCCCCAACCGCCCATTGTTGCAATAAATCAAAACTCGCTCAAATGAACTGCTCAGATTTTAACTGCATCTCAAGGCTAAACGAAACTGATGAAAAAGAACTTTTCTGCAATTTTTTGACTGTTTTATTATAATACAGGACTGAAACTGCATCTTGTATTTGTATCAAATAATTAGCAGTCCTAGGAAACAATAAATTTGTGAATCCATAAAACACCAAGTCTCAAGGACTAGATCTACATGCTCTCCATATCATACGTGATCAAAATAAATTTGATCATGTAATTTCAAATTTAGAAACAGACAACAACATTTATTTGTGTTATCACATTTTATGTAAGACTTAATAGAAAGCACTTTGAAATTTTAAAGAACATTCTTTCCTCACTCTTGGTATTTATCTTGTTCATGCAATTATGTGGCCACAATATTAAAGATGCACACTTCAAGGAAATCTTAAAGACACATCTTAAATTGATGTAAAATAGCATTACATCTATTAAAAAAAAAAAAAAAAAATCAACATTTCCAGACTAGAAATTTTTGAGCTATAGTGGCTAAAGGAAAGTTTATTTGACAAGACTGGGAACCTCCTTGATTTATAAGGTACCAGAATCTTATTTCTGGCTTGGAACACTCATTTGTATTCTTGAAGCAGTCAGCAGTTCAGAACAATACTTGCTTTAGGACATTATGAGTTATGCAATGGTTTTCTAAGATCAGAAAAGAAAGTATGTCAAGCTTTTGCTTTTGAACAGAGGGTCTCTGAAGTTCTTAGGGATCTGGAAGTTTACAAGTGAATTAAAATACCAGGGAAAATGCATCCATGAACTGAGGAAAGGTGATAGAATCAAGTATAACTACACAATGTGTTTTCCCACAACAGAGGAATCATCCAGAAGATTTGCAAAGATGGACATTCATCTACAAGTGGTTCAAAAGGTGGTTCTCAGCTGCCACTGATGGATGGGCTGGATGTGCAGATGGGCACAATAATTTGGTTATACGAACCTCAACAGTCCCTTTTGGTTGATTTTTTCCCAGTACTAACAATGCAAGTGTTGCATCAATCTCCCTGCTAACATATGCTCACACACAAATACAACTGAATCTCATCACCAGAAAAACACCATCTCCATGTCAGCTGTGTGCAGCTGAGTCCCACACACTGGGCCTCAAACATTTGATCAAACACATGAACAGCATTCAACACCCAAAACCAGCTTAGGTGTCCTTTCCTGAGGCACATGAGCAGCCAAGCAGCTGTGCGAGAGGGAAGGTTTATCTATTTTCATCTTTTCCTTTTAGTTTAAAAAATCCGTTAACAATAAAACGCACATTTTAAAAATGTTTTTAAAAGGCTGCTTCACTTCTTCTAGCATCACATAATGCTCTTGGAGTAGCCCAGCAAATCTTAAAATTCCAAGGAAACAGATGGCAGTAACCCACAAAAAAGAGGATCACAAAGATGACAGGAAAGCACATTGGTGAGGTTGTGAGGCAGGAAAAGTGGTAGAAGAAGCAAACAGACAAACAAACAAAGAGGAATTAAAGAGCTACCGAGTTGGATTAAGAGGAAGACGATTTAAGAAATCTTCCTCTGCTAGAAAAAGCCTTTAGCAGCCACTGATAAGAGAGATTGCCTTCAGTAACAGCCAAATAGGATCTCTGGAAGTGCAGATGCCAATATAAAAAACTGAAAGGAAGAAAGCAGAAAAAGCATGTACTTGCTATTGCCCCCCTGCTTCCCCCTTCACCCTTTTTAAAATTTAAATAGGTATAGAAGGGACTTTGAGATATCAACAAGCCACCTCACAGCCTCCAAGGCAGCATCAATACCAACTGCTTGTACAGCTGGTTCTGAAAAACCTAACAAGGTGATGTGCAAAGTGACAGCTCCCACACTCTGGGACTCCTCTGAACCCCGCTGCCTTTGCTATCTCACACTTCACATCAGTCATTTTTTCCCTCCAGTTACATTAACTCAGATCTCTTCACAACTATATCAGGTCTAGTTTTGCAAACCTTTTAAGTTCTCTCAACGTTTTTTATTCCTTTCTGTTATTCTATATATGCCATTAAGATGGTGACACACTAGTAACCCAACCTGGCAACTGGGCTAAAGAGCTCAGTGAATTCCTACAGGCAAGAACTAAATTATTAGATGAGATTGATGCCTCTTGGAATTTAGTCACACCTCTGCCCAGAATCTTATTACTACAAAAAGAAAGATTTTATTAGCTATTCAACTGCCAATCCAAGATCTTGCAAGACACAAGTAATTCAACAAGCTTTCTATTTGGAGCAGTTTATTTCAAGGTATAACAGTAGCATTGGCAAAACTTTTAAATATAAAATGCTACGTCAGCAACTTTCAGATATAAACACTCTACGTGTTTGAAAACTACACATCAAGAGCAGTCAAGTACAATAGCTCTTAAGGAGACAAGACAAGGCAATTTTAAAACCAACAGAAATGTGAAAATAAAAAAATAAATAGTTTTGCTGTCATTACATTTCCTGTCATGGCATGACAACTTCCCCACATAAATGGGATTAATAAAACCAAACCAAAATCTCAACACAGACATCTAAAAAGGTGCCCCAAATCCTTTCCTTGACGTCCTTTTAGAATTATTTTACTCTGAATAAATAGAACCAGATTACATTAATGAAAAGAAAATTCAGTCAGATGGAGAGCAAATAGTACCAGACCTCACAGATGACACATTTTTGTAAGAGAGAAGAATGAACAGTGGAAGCAGATGGAACATTTGTAGCCCAACAGGACTGCAAAGTCACTGTACAGAGGAGCTTTACGAAAAACAAAATTCCAGCATTTCACAAAGGGGTTTTTCTCATTTGTTCATTTAACTACCTTTAGACTACATTTATTTTACAGAAGATTGTTTGGGATCCTAGCACAACACTTCAGCGCTTCCTGATAGGGATCACACACCCTCATTTATTCCCATCTCCCCTTTCCACCTGCCACACTTCTCTCCCACTGAAGTTATTGTGGCTTTATGGAGCTCCCAAGAAGCCCTAAAGACAGTTCACCACCTACCATGTAAGTGATGATGCATTACTCTGGTCACTCAGCCCTAGTTACTCAGCTTATTAGAAAGGAGCATATATTCAAGAGAAGTAATGGCCACAGAAATGTATGGCTACAAATGGTATTGAATATTAGCAAGAGAAAGGATGGAGGACACCTTTGAGTTAAATTTATTCCATGTTTCCCCTACAAATTACAGTATCAATTATTTTAATAAGTGCTGTAGATTAAAGTTTATAAAAATTCTTGTACTGTTTAGCTCGGTATGAATGATACTACTAAAAAATTACTTTATGCCACTAATTGATTCAAAACACTATTTCAAATAGAGAAATGTCATTTAGATCTATTACAGACAAAAGCTATACCATTTCACCATCAAAAATGCTTCCAATCTAATATTTGCATCTTCCTTTCGTTTAGATGCCCTTTAGGATTATGCTCAGGTTTCTCTGAATATCCGAACATTGCATTCCTCAAGAGAAGCCTAATTCTGAACTTCATGAGCATTTATAATATAAATAATATATAATATAATTATGTGTACATTTACATATGTAAATATATGTATTATAAACATGCACACTCATGCAGCTTTGTATGTGCACAAGCATAATGCCACTAATGACACTAAGAGATTCATAATAATTATGCATTTAAGAGTAATCTCTCATACCCATGAATTCCCTTATTTCAGAACTAAGTGTGTTAAGATGGTGATGACTTAGCCTTGCACAATGATGAACAGAATGGTGGTAGCACTCTCCCCCTGAGCTGCCAGCTAAGCAACACCTTCCCTCAAACCAAACAATGCCCTGCAATATTCACAGACAGCAGGAAAGGAAGACAGACAGGCAGGAAAACTCCCAGTTCTAAAAGGCTGTAATGAGTAAACAGGAATAACAGCTGAAGCCTAGTTGAAAGTGCTGCCACAGAGGATGAGGAGCTAGAGACACTTCCCCCCAGAAAACTTCCCTTCTCCCTACAGCATGTGAAGTTTCACATTGCTGTTGGCATGAGCATATGTTGTCTTCCAACTTCAAAAGATTGCCTACATTGTCAGTGTGAAATTGAGCTTTGAGTAATAAATCTTAAAGATTATTAGTATGTCTTCACAGGAAAAGAGAAAAATGCTTATGAAGCAATGACTTTAAATAGAATGTCAAGGCTGGATTTGCAGACTCAGCAGAGAGCGCTTGCTTTCACAGAAATTAAACATAGATGTGACAAGTATTATGATTTAAAGACATTACATAAGTTCTCAAAATTATTCCAAAAAATACTGTGATTAAGTATCTTTTGGGAATTTTTATTTAACTTATTTTATCTTTTTAACCCAAATCACAGCCAGTCCAGCACAGAAAATAATATTTCTTCTTGAACTCATTTTCCTTGGTGTATTTCCCCATGACAGGGAAAAGGTAATAAATGACATGGGAATTACCTAGTTCTAAATTTTTCAAGTTTAGCTGCAAAAAAAGATTTCAAATCACAGAAAGTAATTTTTAAGCTTGTGTACTTGAATATTTGCTTTTATTCTTAGCTCTTCAAAGATTTAAAAGCAAAACCCAACAGGTTTCACAGTACAATAATTCTAGCTTAGGGCTCCCATTGATGGCCAAAAATGATGTGGCCTTGCCTGTAAAGAAAGGAAGGGAGAAGAGCTGCAGAAGAGAAAAAATATATGAAAACTTATTCAGACTTTGGATTTGTGTTTAATTTCATTTTGCATAAATTGCATATTTATGATTCCAACCTTATTTAAGTCTTTAAACAGTTAATATTTGAATAAATCCATAATATTTTAAGTAGTGCAAATGCATAAATATATCTAGCTTTGGTCCCTCAGTTAGCTATGCTGATATTTTAACCATGTACCGGGACTATAGCTACAAAACACGATTGTTTTTCATAAACTATTAGAGTCTATAGCTGCTGTAAAAATTTCAAAGAGATTAGACAGGAAAAACGTTTTTTTCATTATTTTCATCAAAAAGAAATCAGAATAAAACACACCATTCATTTAAGATAAAAGCAAGGTGTCCCAAAATAGGGTAACTTTGTTTCAGTTTTTCATTCCCGTCTTTCAAAAATGTCTGTTAGCCTTAAGAAATACTACTATATATTTCATCATAACTGTCAATTTTTAAAGGTAACTCAAAATTCAATCTCAAGTACTCAACCACGTATCCCACCTTCACAAATATATTTTTATTGCAGTTAGCTTGTTGAAATGCCCACTTTAGAACAACAAACACATTCTGAGACCAGAATTCAAGTCAAAACACCTGACAACTGTACTGTGTAGACAGAGAGGCATGTATAGCTTCCTCTTTTAATAAAGTCTTTAATTAAACAAAACATTTCTCCTAGTTAATTATTTCATTTCCCAAAATTTCATGTGCCATAAGAAAATGGAGTTTATGAGCTAACTATGACAACAAAAGCTCCCCTAAATAGCACCTCACCATTAAAAGTGTAAAACGAAGAAGAGCACAAGCAAAGTCTTACAGGTTTCAAACACTGGCCTTTAAAGCCAAATGTTAAACACCGTACATCTTGTCTATTACAAATTTTTGGTTCTTCACATCTATAAATTATTCTTTGCTTGGTACCACACAAGAAAACCCTGCAGTTTTCAGCTACACACAGCCTAACTTACAGGGACAGTGCAAAGGCAAAAAATTTTAGGGAAGTTGGTAAATAATCCTAACATGTCCAATACAACATTGTAAATAAAAATGGACATTTCAAAGTTAGCATTTCTCAGGATTAGACAGACAAATACTCTGCTTTGATTTGCATAGCTCAGTTGAGCTGAGCTGGTGCTGCCTGACACCTTGTCCCCCACCCTCCCCACACAGGAGCTGTCTTCCAGATCCATTCTGCCAGCTTTGCTGAGTCTGTACGTCCATGACTGGACTTCTAATTTTACTTTTACTTCCTGACACACAAAAAAAGCAATAATGTCTCAGAGAAGTGCAGTTTTCCCTCATTATTTAGATGTCTAAACGTTCTCTCAATTCCTGTCTACATAATGGAAACCAACAAAGCAAACGCTGTCAGTCCATGTAATTGTATGCAAAACTTGTAACAGCTCATCCCAACAGGAAGAAATATGTCTGGAGAGATATCAGAAATTAAAGTTACAGCTTTAACACAAATACACACTCAAAGAGGGAACAAGAGAGACTGTTCTGTAATATTTTCCATAGCAGGCATTATGAAGCTTCCAGTGAAACACATAAAGCCATTACAAAGCTAATATAAAGAATAAGAGGTGATTGATTTATGAAAAACATTTTCAGAGAGTGAATATGAACTTCTATGCAAACATTACACACATTTATGTCTGGCTGCGCAGATAGACACACAATAGATGAAGAAATAATATTCAACATGGCAAAATAAATCACTAGACATTAACTACTTACTATTAAGAGCCATAATATTGTCTGTTCCTGGATGATGGAAGTTTATTCCCATACGCCCTGCAACGTAAGCAAAAGCTATTTTCAGTGTTTTTTATTTCAAAATGGAATTAAATTCATTAATAATGAAAAATTTCTAAAGGGAATGAACAGTCAGGGTAATCCTAATCTTCTACCTATTGAAGACAACTTCCCAAGAATACACATTTAAAATATTTAACAGCACAGTACCTTCAGTACTGAAAATCACAAAATAAACAATGAAACAATTGTTTAAATATATTCCTTTACTTTGCACTAAGAAAACATGATGCTTACCCTTTCAAAACAAGGCCTCAAGTTCAACCTTGCTGCAGTTATGCCATTTATAGCTGCCTTCTAATAATGAGTACAGCACTACAACTCTCCATTTCATTGGGAAAACTAAATCACTATTTGTCATATCACATGCAGCACTAGAAGCTCTCAACAGATAGCTGGGGAGAGAGTTCTTACCCTAGTTTTGCATTCTTCCCTAAGAATCTCCCATCACCTACCATTTGAGATAAGACACTGGGTTGGAAGGAATATTACTCTCAAGCAGTACATTCATAGGTACTTTGAAAAATAGATATTCTTGATCTAAAGGACATTTAGTCCAGAGAAACCTACTCTTACTATTAAAGCAAGAAATCAGTCAACAGCAGCAGTGCTGTTCAGATTAGTTTTGGATACTCTTTAACTGAGATGAAGTATTAACCTTGCCCTGAAGACACTTTGTCATAGGACTTTTTAGATTAAACCACCCAAGAAAATATCTAGGCAGTAATTTGTATAAGTCCTTACTTGGGAAAAGATATAAAAGGATAGTTAAAGTCATGCAGAAATTTATTTCAATTAAGTAATGTAAGTAACTTTATGTATATCATGTAATTCCATGTCATAGGTTTTTCCCATCTCTAGGTCTGTGGATAAGTTTGGGAGCAAAGGAAGAGGTCACTTCACATTTCTTCACTACATGGACACAAATGTGGGAGCTCAGGATCCACTCACTCCACTGAAAAACCAGTATAATGGTTATGTTCCTGTACTTCTGCAAAACCAAATTTTGACAAACAAACTCTGGCAAAGCAGAACTAGAGCAAATCCTCTCCAACATTTTTAGTTCCTATTGATAATTAAAGCCTTCTACTTCTAGTCACTGAAACTGCTGTGCTATAATGAATATTCTCTCTGAACAGATGCAGCATGAAGTTTCAATACACTTCTGAAACTAAGTCATAAGCAGGTTAAGAAAAGTAAATAAATCTTTTCTTCACATTGAAGTTCTCTCCTTAAAAAAAAAAAAGTCACCACAATGAGGCTATGAAGCAAAGAGCACCTCCAGAAAGAAGTGGGGAAGAGAAGGTAAACAGAAATTCCATTTTTACTTTCCAACTCCTTGAGCAAAGCTTCTTAAAAGAGATGATCTTAATTAACCACTTCACATTTCCTAATTACAGACATTATTCTCCTACACATATTTTCACATTAATCTGGCACTGCAGAAACTTTAAGGTTGCTATTATTTCAGTTAGTATAACCTTTGCTAAAATACTTCAGACTTCTCTCCAGATGGACATGAATTCTCTTTTCCTTAACAGTGTATTAATGAGTGTGAGGTTATAGGTGTTACTTGAAAAAAGAAAAGGTGTCTGTACTAATTTGTACTTTAAAATTAATACTTGGAATAGAAGGGGAAAAAAAAGAAGGAACTACTATGAAAAAATACAGTAAGATTTGAATGCCTGATGGGTCCTTCTCTTTTCCTTTGCTGAAGCTGAAATTCTGCTGTTTGACCAGCTTCAGAAATAGAATCCTATCTGTGACATCTGGGTTTGGTTTTTCCCTCCCTCCAGGCTGTCACTGGACCAGGTGCTGCTTGTGTGACATTTTGTCACCTGCCCTTGGCCTGCTATTTTTAAACAGTTCTTGTCAGCTATCTTTTAAGAGGAGCAGAAAATACAGAGCAGCACAAGCCGAAGGACATGTTCTCCCACTGAGCTAAGCCTGTGTGCAGTACAATTCTGTACATCTTCAGAGGTCCCTCGTGCAACACTACGGAAACAGATTAACAGAATCCTTTCAAAACATACCTGTATTAAAAGCATTTAAAAGAGATTGGCAATATACCAATCATAAAGCAACAAACTATTAAGAACAATTATGCAGTCTTTCATATTGGTTATAATGTTTTAATATTTTGTTGCTTGAAGCAAATTATTCAACTGAAAAAAGAGGCCATCTGCAGATTACAAAACTGCATAATTATCTAAGGATCAACAAGAGAGCACAGAAAGGAAATGATAACTTTTTAATTTAAAGGTGCAATGTAGAACTGTGAAATGTAATTAAGAATATGTACTTTCAAAGATCTATTTAGGTGAAGCACATAAATGACCATTGGAAACCAATCAATTTTATGAAAAACACATGTATGTTACCTGAGCATTTAAAAAATCTATATAAGCACATATTTCTAATTATAGTTAAAAAACAAAATCTCTAGATAAAGGTTTTACTTTTCAAGAATATTAAGCATACACATTTCTATGTATAGAAATGTAGATAAGAGCACACAAGTTATGGATTCGAGCAGTTCAGTGAAATCATAAATAGAAACCCTTCCAGTAAAACATCCCCAATACTTGTATTCAGTGTACAGCTGCCATTTTCAGTCTGCCTGTCTTGGTTTCATAGCTATGTACTGAGTATATTTTCAATTACGTGCTTTTATAACATACACTTAAAGTACTACAGTTAGGCTACAACAATAATCACTCTTTTATGTCTTTTCAATTCCTAGTTTAGAAAGAAAAAAAAACTAGTTGTATACTTCTTGCTCTTTAAATACTTCAGAGCATAAATGAAGGCTTGATTCTTGTACACCCCAGGCTGCACAGTTGCTTATCTTACATCATTAAATTTCTTAAATTATCTCTCCTAACAACATTTGGAGAGACTTTTCTGGTTGGACTGCCTGGGTGCTCTGCTGCATGTGCAATATCATACTTGTCATGGCAGAGAGCCCAATTCCTTTTTAGAGCACATCAAGTCTGTGCATCTTCTCTTCTGCATTATACTATATATAATATTATATGGAAATGAGATGGTAAATGGAACTTAACTTTACCTTGTTCTTTGTAAAGGAGAGTATTAATCTTTAAGGAATTCTGAAATCTTTCTAACAACTTCAGGAAGTATACCTTTCCCACATAAGAATTGTTAATGATTCTTTCGCAAATAAACTTTTTTTATTGTCTAGATAATTTTGAGTTACATGACCAGTTTTGAGAAATAATGCTGTTCCAGAAATAGAAAACATGAGTATCAGACAGCTTTACCAGTACTGCATTTCTTCTTTTATTCATTTATTCTTCCTAAGTGCTTTACTGTTTTTTGAACTTGTGTAACCCTAATCAGCCCCCAGATATGACCACTCACAGTGAAGGACTTTTAAAATTAGTTCCCTATTCTAACCTTTTTTATGTTACAATCAACATTCCAAGAAACAACGTGCATTGCTTATATATTGAGTAAAACTTCTTGCACTATTATACCTCACAATTTGCACCAAGATTGATCACTTGTATTTGCTAGAAAATAGCAAAATTGGTCTGCTTTTGACCTTCCTGAACTTTCTGAGAATGAGAACTTCCTTGGAATGAGAACTTCCTCTTGTATAATTCTTAAGATCACTGTTGATATCAATTACAATTTATGACTACATAATCCTGTGGCAAGGTCAAATGAAATTGGCAACAGGGCTAGGTCTGCTCTATTTCTTTAGTAATAATACCTCCTTTATCACTCTTATCTTTTCTATGGTTTCCAAGTTAGTGCCAACAAAAGGCACTAAAAACCAGCAACACTTATTTGGATAGACAGGTAGATGGGGTAGGGTAAAGTTCAGACACAGAAGAGTGCAAAAATCAAAGCAAGACCAGAATATTACCCCAAACACGTGAAGTAAGATGATTCATCTGACTCCCATGTATTCGGGAGCCCAGTTTACAGAACAACCTACAACTCCACACAGCCTCCCTCGTCTCCCCATACCCCCAGCTCAGCCATGAGAGTGTGCTCCAGGATTCACAAATGGCCACAAAGCATGAAGCACGTGTGCATATACAAGAATTTTAATAATTTTTACCTGAGTACACCTTAGACCATTCTCTCTCCTTTGCCCCAAAATTACAGACATGTGAAACTATGCTACATTAACTCAACATGCATGCCCAAGACAATTTCAGCATCAAGAATTTTGTAAGAAAGGGTCCACGTTAAAAAAAAAAAAAAGGTAGCTCTCTGAAGAAGTTTATTGACTTTATTCTTCCCCCTCATTTTTAATGTATATTTGCCATTTGTTCACACCCATAATTTAAACACCCACACTTACAGATCTTTCAAAAAATTAAAATACTGAGCAGAACAAAAGTACTATTGTTTGCCCAGAAGGGAAATAAGAACTATTACTGTGTTTCCATGTATATACTTTAACGGCACGAAAACATATTGTGGCAATGTGAAGAGAAGTGTATAATTATCAGCTACGAATATCAGTACTAAAACTTCTTCCTATCACTAACTAAGCATATATATCCTATCAGTAGAGAAAGCAACCTATAAAATAAAACAGTATACATTACAGCGAAATGCAGACTTTATCAGTAAATTACACTGCTCCAATAAAACACAGCAGTCTTGCATATATTTAAGTAGTGCAAACATTTTTAGCTTGAAAACAGCTATATTTTCAAGATAATAGTACTTTTGAAAGCAGGACTTACAGTTAAATTTGGCATTACTTGTAAGTGGTAGACAAGTATTTGCACATATCTGCTCATTCTACATGAATTCAAAAGAGCAATATCAGTATTTTCCATTGGCATGTTTGGGGGAACTAAAATTAAACAACATCAACGCAGACTTTTCCATTAGCAATCTATACAAAAATATACAAAACCCTCAAAGCAGTAGCAAAGTGAGAGAGAAAAAAAGCGAAACAGCTTTAGGTCTTTGTGAGGTCAGTCTTCAACAGCACAATGAAAAAAGGGAAATAAAGAGAAGGAAAATTTGCTATCTCTATAACTACTTCTTAAACGAAAGAAAGCAAACAAAAAACCCCCACCACTCCTGACCAAACAGATTCAGCAGGACAAAGACAAGGGCATGCTGGTTGCCAGCAGCAAATTAGGAAGTATGATCATACTATAGGATCATTGCAAAAGGCACTTATTTAAGAAATAGGAACCATTTAATGACCATTAAAAAGAAAAATATTATAGAGGATTTTCTTAAAAAAGCAGAGTTTTAAATGAAAAGGCAACATACTCTCTCTCTTTCAAAAGGATTAGCATGAGGGGCCTAATTTTAAACACAAATACACATGCAAACATATCTGTCTGCTCACTGTTTCTCAGGAGCATTTACAGAAAGGGGTCTGATGAGCATTGAGATTTTGGGAAATGCTGGTACACTGCACTTTTTTCTAATTAAAGTGTTGCAAAAAGCTCCAACAGTGTAGCACCATTTACAGGACTGAGATGACAACATTTGTTCTATTTGCACGACCTTTGTGTTCAGCTGCTGACTGCAAACACAAATATGATCCATTCACCTTCACTTTTCTTAGGTCATGTGGCAAACTCAGTGCTTTGCTTACAAAAAGCTTAGGAGCACTTACAGCTGAACAAAATCAGGTGGCGTGTACTGAAATTAATGGAAATCAAAGTGAAAACAAAGATCCATTCTGTGTTTATTACAACAGTCTTAAGGTGCATGTAATCTTCAAACACTTGCCTGTCAAAAATGTGATTAATTTAAATGTAAACAAGAAATCTTAAATTTTGCTTAGTTTTCTTATAACCTGACAGTCTTCAAAAAAGTTATGAAGTAGTAACCCAATAACTTCAGTTCTGTATTTCACAAATAAATGGGTGACATTAAGTACTGAAAATCAAGATAAAAAGTTTCCCCACTAATGTTATTTCTACCCCTGAACTGCTGTACATTTATATTCATTTATATTATCTTGATCTCTACTGAAATATTATGACATAATCAACACATGCTTTATGTATCTTTCTATGATATGATATCCATTAAAATTAGTTATAATAAAGCCTACTCTTGAAATCTTCCTACATATGTGTTGTCTCCAATTATTTATATTTGAAGTTGTATCACACTCATACTTTAAAAAAACCCAGAATTTTTCTTAGGTGGGGATTTGCAAATTACAAAATTTGTTTGTGTTCTGATTTAGAATAAAAATCAAATATTACTGTTATCTAGTGTAACAGTAAATTTAAAAGAAATACTTTGAAGGACAAGATTTCTCTTCTCACTTTTATACTTAGTTTCATGACCTGTCAGTAGTACATGTGCACAGCATATGATCTAACACAGCTGAAATATTTTATTTAATTATTTAAAAATAGAACAAAGGCAGCTGCTACTCACTATTGATCAAAATATTTTTTATAGATCAGAACGCCACTGTTTGTGTTGTAATGCAATAGTTTGACACGGATAAACATATTGCAACAGTGACATATTACACCACAGACAGGAGACACAGTTTTTGTAGGAAAGAAATGTTCTGGTCAGTGATAAGTGGCATCTACCCACAGCCATTCTGATAATTCACTTTTGCCCTACACTTTTAGGTCAAAGTAGAACATAAACAAAAAAGGTCATAAAATACTGCAAATATAACTTTTCCTCATTAACGCAAAACTGTCCTTCATACTTTTGTGGTGTACAATATATTTTATGGGCCACTCAGAAAACAAATAAGACAGCAAAAACATCTTAGGAGATACTGCACATTTCTGTCAAAGAGGCCTCGTTTTGACTGACATGGGGAACAGCCAGACACCCCGGGCCATACACTGTAATTTGTCATTAGCCAAGCAAAGCTTAACAATCCCTTTACTCAACTTTTTCCTCTTTTCCCTCCCTTTTGAAAGAAGGAAAGTACTTATGAGTATTGACTGAAAGAAAAGAAAAATGTTGAAGCTGGTCTTGATGGTAGAGAAAGCAGATAGAGAAGTCTACCAAAGTATCTTGGGACAAATGAAAATGAGAATTCATTTTCAATTAATTTATATTCCTTAAATCTCAAAGCACAAACATGGCAAATTATTTGTAAGCTTACACAGTTCCCAAACTATGAGGACAGAAAGATGGGAACATACAGAAGGGTTCCCCTATCTGGCAGGAAAAGCTGAGGAAAAGAAATGAATTTTAGAAACAAAACAAGAGCTGACACTGAGCACCTTCTCCCAAGACTGGGCTCATAATAAAATGCAACTTAGCTGGATATGCTGGTAATTTAGGGCCAGAAACCTCAGAGCTAGATTTCAAATCTTTTACAGCAAGAAATACACAAAAAGAACGGAGTGACTGAGTGACCGTGACTCTCCTCGCTGGGAGCACCAAGCCAGCCTGTCAGTCAGACTGGCTCAGTGTAGATAACTCTGCACTGCAAGAGTGAGGATCAGATCATTTCTGCTGCACTAACAATCTGTCAGACTTGCTCTGCTCCACACCTGAAAGCAACAGAAGTCCCTCCCCAAAAAATGTCACTTAATCACATGCCCTCTCAATGTCAAGTGGATCATGCTTTAAAAGAAGCGTGACCTTGAAATAAACTCACTTTTCATGGCCTACAGGACTAAGCCTGACCACACCTCAGACTGAGAGAAGGGTATTGAAGCTTCAGCTACTACAAACAAGAGGACAGACTCTCCCTTTTCTCACCTCGAGCTTCTCCACAACCTCCTCTGAACCAAAGAGAGCATGAGGAACTCAGACCCCAAAACAAGAACAAAATATCCCAGAAGCATTTCAATTTAGAAATTGAAATGGTCTTTCCATCAGAATCTTTTATGGTTAATCCTCTCACCCACAGTCTGAATTATCTGCTGGGACATGAAGGGCACATATGCATGAAGGGCAGCAGCAGGTTGAAGTGATCCTGAAACAGCTCCACTGGCTCTGTAACATGCATTGGAGACCCCAAGAAACATACAGTTTTCCTAGAATCAAATCTTCCTGTACTTTCAAGATCACAGGATTTTGGTACTCATCCTTTTCACTCTTTCCACTTAAAAATGTGGATAATAAATGTATGGCAAACTGACCTGTAAGTGCTGCTAGCTGTGATTGTTTGAGAAAAAAGGGTTCATTTACCAAAGGAAGAACAACTTTTAAAAGTTATCTGAAAGCCATCTCATTGCTTTTATTTTAAATTAGGATTTTAGTGGCTGCTTTAGTTTGTATCTGCAGAAGAAATAGTGCACAAACCTAAGAGAGGACAATCAGACGCAAGAGGAAATAAAGATTTAAAGGGAATAAACACTTTACTATGAAAGACAGAGGTGACAGAATGAAGAGAAACTAGCTCAGAGAGTCAATTAAGCTAATAATATTCCAGAAATTTCACACGGGTTTGTCTACAAGGAACTGAAAAAATTAAGCTGAAGTACATAACCAATATATTCAAAAAGCTTCAAGGTGAAAATAAAACAAAATTTGGCAATGACTTAAGAGCATGCCAAAGCAAGCAGAATTGATCAATTTCTTTCTGAATGTGGTAACAGACTAAAAGGTCCTGCTACCTTAAGGGGGAGAGTCAGGGGAGAGCGGAATAAATAAGAAAAAACAAGTGAGTTTAGCAGACAACAAAGTGAAATGTGAGGAAGGCACAGAGAAGGACAGCAGCTGAAAACCTTCTCCACCTTTGTAGAGGAAAAGAAGTGGGATGTACAGGAAAACAGTCAAGAAAAATTTTCACAGAAAAAGAAACAGCAAAAATGCAATAAGAAAGTGATTTCAGGACTGAATCAATTTTTGCAGAAGAATGGTTTTCAAGAAAAGGATCCAGCTAAAACAGTAACATAGATCTGTTTAACAGAGGAAGGCAACACCTCTCTTGCAAAGGAGAATGAACGTGTCCTGAAAGAGCAGCTCCTACAAACATTCCCAGTCACGCTGCAGTGGGGAAACAGGAGCAGGGAAAGTGCACATGAGGCCAAGGCAAGGCTGGGGGCTGGCAAAGCCAGCCCTGTCCTTAGATGGAGGAGAAGAAAGAAACAGGGAAGGTAACTGTATCACTGGGAAAAAAAAAAAAAACCATCAATCAGTTAGGCAGAGACACAGGGAGGTAACTAATGGCAAAGCAGACTTGCCCAACAGCTGCTGACTGGAAGTGAGCTCATTGGCAAGGCAGGAAGGCCAAAATGAATGAGAAGCACTGAATAGGAAAATGAAATAGTCAGAAAGAGCACATCCAGCCTGAGACAGAAGCCTTTGTTAGAGTAAAAGTAAAGCTAATGGTCCCACTGTCAAATGGAAAAGATCAATTTCAACTTTACACAATATCCAACTTCAACAATTAATATTCAATCCAATTTCTAACCCCATCTTCAGATTCATATGGAAATTCATTCTTAAAAAACTTAAAACTAATCTCTATTTGTATATACTGTAGATACTGAAAAATCCCATTAAAATAATGGGAGTTTTAGTTAAATTAAAATGTATCTAACAAGATACAAGAAATACTTAACTGTATTTAATAGCAATTTGAATTTTATTTAATGTTCTAATGCCAGCCACATGAAACATACATCAGTAGAAATGTCAATTTTGTTGAGCTTGGTTTTTTAAGTTTGACTTTAACCCTTTATGATCAGAATAGACATGAGACTGTATTTTTTGCCATTTTAGACAGATGAATAATGGTTAAAGACACACAAAGGCTATGGCACAGCAAGTTTCAAGATAACAGTGGAAAGCACAGGTTAGAAGATGTTACAGAAGCCAGTTTGGTTGGGTTGTGATGAAAACCTGTACCCAGAAAGATGGCAAAAAAGGCACAATACTTTTGATCAAGAAAAAATATTTTTACAAATGGAGTGGAAAGTAAATAAGGCAGTCATGACACCAAAAAACGTATATAAGCATTAGCATAGGAAGTGCTATACACAACTAAATTTCTTCTTTGTGTTCTGACTTAGTGTTTGGGAATAATTTCTTGTTCAACACTTCCTTGGTATATGGCTTACAACTATCTTCAGTCTTAAAAGTCAGCAAGAATGTGTACCTATTTTTAAACTTAAGCAATGAAAGATAAAGACAAAGGAGGGTGCAGGCTGATGAGGAATTCAACGAAATGCTGCCACACCTTTTACTATACTATCAGCCAAGTATTAGAAATGGTTTCATCTCTCATGCAACACCTGGTAGAACAGACACAGTTTAAGAGCATAAATAATCAAAACCTTTCCAGCACTTAACAATATTTAATATTTTTTGTCTCCCCCTAGCAATTTGAAATCCAAATTAAGATAAATTTGTTTAAAGGAAATCTGAAATAACTATAGAGAGTAACCTAAATACAGTTGTTGGCAGAGGATCAGCGTATCCTAGCTGATAATCCACACATAAATTAAGTACAACCTTTGAAAAAGATGTTGATCACAACAATTGGACTCCAGTTGCATGAAACATTTTTTTAAGTGACTGAAGCAAGAGATGTCGCTCTACAATTTGCTGATACAAAATCCCATGTTTCAGATATGCCAGTCAGATAATACTATGATTGCACATTTAAAATAAATGGATACACATTTCACCTTATCTTCCTAGTAGAGAAGTTTATCTTAAGATGGGAAAACAGAAATTTCACATAACTGGAAACTCATTCATTAACAAAAAGTTCATAGAAATACTGAAAAGCTGATTTTTGTTTAAACACCAAGCAAGCATGGACATATGAATATTCCTAACCTGTAAAATGATTCCTCCACATTATATCAGCGAAACTCATTGGTGGGCCACTGGGAGGGTAGTGTTTACCTTTCAGAGGCTCATGATCAGTCCTTATCATATCCATTAAGGAATTTTCCAAAGAGTGCAAGTTAAAAGTGTCATAGGGCCTATTCCGGTCCTAGAAGAAAGAAAAAAAAAAAAGAAGAAAAGACAAGTGTTATTGAAAAACTTAGTTTTCTAACATGGGCTCATTTCTTGTTATATAAATTCCAGCATCCAATTCTACATTTCTTCTTGACAGAACTTTCTATAAGAAAAAAAAAAATTATAAATATGTCTACAGTTGTTTAAAATTATACCCTTTATTTTTCAAGTGCTGTTTTCACCAGTAAAGCTATGCAAAGAGGCTTTTAAATATTTCTAAAAATATACATACAAGCAATAGCTAATTCTAAACATTATCATTTAATTAAGAACTAGAAACAAAGCAGTATTAATGCTTACACTAGAGAAATGAAATTGTTTCAGAGATTTTTGGTTTACAGGCTCATCATCTGCCTTCTGTCACTGTGCTACCTTAATATCAGAGCAGAAGCAAGCAATGCTCAAGATACCAGCAGGCACCTTTGTGCAGAAAGTACCAAAAATTTCTTCGAGTGTCTAACATTAATCTGACAAGTTAAAGTAAAGTACACTAGGTGCAAGAAAAAATAAAGGCAAGCTAGGATAACACTTCCACTGTAGGGCACTCAAAAACTCGAGCAAGGGCTGGTCTGTATTGTTTCAATCTCCCATTTTTAATTCATGTAATTCAGCTTCTGCTTTTGTAAGTAAAAGAGAAAAAGAAAAGAAAAGAAAAACAAAACCCAGAATCAGTCTTTAACTGTCCCACTAGAACAATCTACCAATGCCCATGTATCCACAGTACTGTACACCACAAGACAGCATAACAGAATGGCCCCTTGTAGTCATCCTGTTGCTAAAAAAATTTTGTTTTCCTACTCTCATCCCTATCATTAAAAAAAAAAGGGGGGGGTGTTGTTTACTATATTATGCTACAGTTGATAAAGAGTAGTATAACATTCTACACTGCTGCAAACTGAAACTTTTGTTGTATTACACTCCTAAAATTCCTAGAACGATGTTTTTCACATCCTGGTTACTAGAAGGTATTCTTGCTTGAAAAATTAGTATTTAAAATCCTCAGAGAAAAAGCAGTATCCATAGAAAAGGTAATAAAATTCTGTCTTAATAAATATTATGTCTCTTGAACCATCTTGTTCTTAGGTTGACTTCAAATAAAACTAAAGGAGAGAATGGAGTTCACTGGTATAAATTAAGCGTTCTTTTAATATTCCTGTTCTGGAATTAAAATAAATACACATCATCAAAAACTTGCTGTTACAGAAAACTCTGAAATACATATAATCTTACTGTCAAAAATCTCATGTTCCCATAGTGCCTACTCTACTGAAGACCCAATTTCCCTTACCCAATGTGCTAATGTCGTATTTTCTATAAGGGGACTATCATTATTTTCTGTACAAATTTATTTCATCTATTGAGCATTTTTGGCAGTCAAGCATGATGTTCAAAGAATAATACTTGATTTCTGTTAGAAGCTGTACTAAGTACTGAAGTTCAAATGAGCTCACTGATTTGCAATTCTCACTGTTGATAATTTTTGTCTTCTACAGCTGCTTAGAATTCCAACATTTGTATACTATATTTAAGAGAGTACTTGTTCACCTATCCAAGTGGATCAATACTTTGTAACATAAAATAAAATGTATGTCCAGCCAATCCAAAGTAGAACCAAGGGGAAAAATAAACTCAAGCCAAACAAAAACATCCAAAATGCTGAGGCTGGGGAATTTTTTCAAAAAAAACAAAAATTTATTTGGTTAAAACAATCCACTTCTTAATAATCTGCACTAGGAGAGAAGTTTGTTTTATTTCATATACACTTCCTTAAAAAAAAAATTGCAAGGCTAAATTGAAAAGAAAAAGCATTAACTTCAATGAAAAAAAAATCCATTCTAGTGATATATTAGTAAATTGATTAAATAGAATGTATATCGTTCCTTATAGGCAAGAATTTTTGTTGTCTTTTTCTATTTGTCTCTGTTAGATAGATGTACTGCATATAAGTGAAGAGGTCAGATGCTTCAATACCCAACTATAACATCTTTTTGAAGAGAAAAAATGAATGCAAAGGTAGAGCTTATCTCCTAAATAGGGGTAAGGAAGTACTTTTCAGTCAGATGTGTGCCCTGATCTGGTTTACTATACAGCCACAGCAGAGCTGAGCTGGCAAAACCAACACTGGCAGGCAAGCAAAAGAGTAGCACTGCTGCTTTTGCCACAATGGCAGTTTATTCCAGCTTCAAACATTCCTGAGATTACAGTCTTAGAGGTCAGAAGGTGTGAGTTCAGAAGAGGACACAGCCTACAAATTGAATTTAATTGCCCTTTATTAACATATGTATGCTATATTTTAACTGTGCTACTATAGCAGCAAATCCCTGGGAGGTCCTGCTTTGTTCTGTAACCTGCCAAGGAGCTGTGCACATGGACGCAAGTGGAAACAGGGAGAAAGAAATCATAGTGTGGCTGTAAGGCTATGCAGGGCAGGCTTGCTAGAATGCTGCATCTTCTTAACCTTTTAAGGGGCACACAAACCTGCAATATATTTTCAAGACTAAAACAGACCTACATTAGACACAGGAAGAGCGATTTAATCACAACCCTTTACCAGGCAATTATAACATTTCCAATTATAGCCCTTGAGCAGGATAAATCCAGCAAAAGAAATTTTAGACACAACAGATTTTACGAGTATGTTGTGGCAGTGCATAAGTATAACTCATGCTGACTGCAGACTCTGCAGTGTGGGTGATAAAACACAAGTAAGGGCTCCTAAATAAAAGGGCTGTTACCATTTTTCTCAGTAGCTTTCATTTCAGTAGTAACTCATTTGTACTCAGCAGATTTGAAAACTGTTTTCTAAATTCAGCAATTTCTTCCAAGACGACTGGTGCTTCTGCACACACACACACAATTATGTTTCCTCATTTCTCAGCATGAACAGGTTCTCCTGGTTTTGTGAGCTGATACTGTTCTACCTCCTGGATTTGCCTTTTGCATTGTTTCCATACGCCACCAATCTACTGCCAAACAATCCCAACAACATCAATAATTCATAAAGGTCCTTAGCAACACATGAGAACTTTGCAAGAAAGTTCTGGGACTAGGACCATGAACTAAAATCAAAATATATCCAAAATACAGAGTGATAAAGCATAATAAATAACTTGGAAAAGAAGTTTGAAAATCCAGCAAGTCTGGAAGATTTGCTGGGATATCTTCCTGAAGAAGACAAAGCTCCTAAGACCCACTTAGATAAACTGCATTATGGATAAAAGAGAAATCTCCAGCTACCAGGCACTGCCTTTGGCTACAGAATAATCATTAAGTCAGCAAAAGATTAAGTCCAGCCTGCCCACGCTGGATTGTATTTCTGCTGTGTTCAGACAGCAGCTCCTTCCTCGTTAGCTGTTGGTGTATATGGCAGCATATTTCAGTTCTTAGAATTCTCCTGTCTTGAAAGAAAGAAAAACAGTTTAGTAATAACAGCTCTAGAGAAGAGATGGGTCCCAAAACTTTAAATCCCAGCTCTTGATGGTTGTTATCTATACATTCATCCATGCCATGGACTTCCTCAAAGTGAACATGTTAAGCGTAGCGAAAAAATCACCAATTCCTGTCAGGATCAGATTCTGAAGGATCACAAAGTGAAGCAGATCTTTAGCTGGAGTTCAGTCTCAGCTTTCTACCTCTAAATATCTTACTTGTAAGTCTGATAAAAAATGTCACATAATACAGTGTCTATAATCTTGTAATTTAAAAAAAATCACAACCAAAGAGTAACTGCCAAAAATAACCGCAGAGTCAATACACTAAAATAAGAAAATGCAATAATGTGCATTTTATCTGAGTCTTACACTTTTATGTATATGTATTATGCTAGTCTTTAATTACACAACCATGATAATTATTCAGAGGTCTCCAGTCTCCACCCAACACACATAATGAACAAGCTCTAGGAATGACTCAAAACAGTGCTTTGAAGAGGTCTGTTTATCTCTAGGACAGATGCCAGTGTCACTTACTCCAGGAGATGGCTGAGTTGTAATAAGCGCATCAGCAAATTCCAGGAAGGCAAAAGTAATTTTGAAAGTTATCTTATTTATGAAAAATATTACTTTGCAGTACCTGTAGTATCGACATGTTTGTAACTTCTGAAATAAAGAGAACTTTTCCCCATTTGTTGTGCCCTGTAACATGGTAGGCTTTGCTCTGCCCCCTTCACACTCACAGCACAGGCATGTAAGGGCAGGGCAGACCCAGCACTACTTCAGGTCCCTCCCAGTAGTTACACAAACCATGTCTTTACTGCTGAAAGGGAAAGATAGAGAATTCAGAAAAAAATATATTACTACACCATGGATGACAATGTCAAGTTCAAATTTGTAGCTAGGACCATAACAGGTGAGAAGAGGAACTTAATACAGCCTGATTTCCTCACTAACTCTTTCAGCCTGAACAGGTAGCCCAAAGTAATTGGAACTAATGAGCTAGAAAAGGAAATGACTGACCTATCCCATGGCAGAGACATGGAGAACAAGCATCTTGGTCCAAAACCTGACACTGTATCATTTTCTTCTCTCTCTGCAGAGGATTATGGCACAAAAGACACTTGACCATTAATTATTAAAGTACAGTTAAAAAGTGACAAGTTTTACCCTAAGAATGCACGTCAGCAATCTAACACACGGTGCCCAAGCCCAGCTATCATGCATACTCAGAATCCTTAACCATGAAATACACTGTATGAAATAAATTGGCTTGGTCATCTACATCTATAGCATAAAATACACATGGAGTTGAGAGATATCCCTCATCTGCATATTTTTTACTGGGCAAGCAACAAGCCCTTAGGTATCTAGATCCTCCCAAAGACACATTTCCCTGGCTCTACATATTACAGTTCACTGACTTCCTACTAAGTTTCCAAGCTTCCTATATTCTGAACACTATCTCAGTTTCAGTAATTTATTTCAGTGTTCTACATTTTCGTGCTGCCCTAGATTTTTCAGCTTTTTGCACCAGTATGTGGTACAACACAACCCAACTCAGCAGAGCAACAAGATGGCTTCGGTTCACTGAAATATTAACTGTTTCCAGAATACCATGGTTCCAGTATGGAACTCACAGGAGCCATCAGAGTCTGTGACATTACATGCAGTATTTTGATCAGTACAGTGAGATCTAAAGAGCAGATAAACCTCTTACAGCTTAAACAACTTTTCTATCAATGCAAACTTCTTCACAGGGGTCCCTGCTGTGTTATTTCTGTGCCTGATACAAACCTGGATTTGGCTGGACAGGATTGCTAAGCACTGCCAACGAAAGCTGAAGTCAATGGAAGCACTGCTTTGAGAAATACAGGGTAAAGTGCCAGCACTGTCTCCAACAGGACTCACTCACGCTGTTCTAGCACCTGTGGCACAGGTTATTAATAAGAACACAAGGAAAACAAGTTTGTCTTGTTTCAGTATCTCAATTCAAAATAGCAAAACCAACAACTGCAAAAAAAAGTATTCTGAAGTTTAGCTTGGGACATGCTCAGCATGCCATGATGGTGCACATGAAAGATCACATGCAGCATGCTCTAAATGCTCTCTGGGCAGTCCTTCACTTCCCACAGCTTCAGCTGGGATGCAATGCCAGTTGCATTCTCAGGGAAGTTAAAAAAAGTCTCAAAATATAGGAAACCTGAGGAATATGGTCACATGGTAAAGTAAAATTATCACTGTACCAAAGAATAAAAAAATTGTAAATAAGTGTTACTTCCTCTGCAGCTTGGTGCTGGAAGGCTGCCAGTAGCAACATGACTGACATCCCAGATGCATGAAGAATCAGAACAACCAGAAATTTCAATAATTCTTCCTTATAATGGGTTTAATAAAAAAAAATGAAATAAACCAAAACAAATAAGAAGACATAAAATGTAGGTAAGATGGAACAATAGGGTAAATTTCTCTATGCCCATAATGAGGCATAGCTACTAACACCAAGTCTTAATTCAAATAAAATTCCACTTCCTTTTTTATCTTTCCAGTTAATTTTGGGTAGCAGTAAACTAAGGTGGATTTATTGTGTTCCTTTAGTGGAACAAACTGGGGAATGTTTTCTTATGTTATTGCTGCTCTTGGAATGCGCAAACACATCAACTTCTCATACATTTGTCTTTTCTCAACATTACCAACTGTAGCACATTTTATTTTCATAGGTGTTCAGAAGTTTACTGGGCAAAAGGTGAATTTTTTAAAGCCTATTTAGAAGGCCTCTAAGAAAAATAAGGAAGATTAATACAAATATAAAACAATATATAACTGTATAAAGATTATGGAAACGTTTCCATGTAACTTGAAAAATAACATTTCAAAACTCTAGTTAATATTTAGTCACCTTGTCTGTGTTATATAAACTTTTATAGTTAACATGCAAGAACTCGGACTGAATCCAAAAGCCTTGAAAACTTGACCTGCTCAAGCAATTTTTCCACAAAGAAAGGTAAAGCTGTATTCAAACTTTAACCCCTTATGAATTCTCAGTTCTAAAATCTTTTAGTGAAATGTTCATAATTTTTATTTTCAAATTAACTAAAAAGCACAGAAATAGGAAGAGATACAATCACAATCAGCATTATAAAAAATTATATTGAAAATTATATTATTTGGTTCAAATGTCCCTTTACTTTGCAGATAAGATTCCCTTTTTGCACACCCTTAATACAAGTTCAAAATACATTTAAGAAAGTTCAGTCTTTATAGCTATGAGACTTGGCATCATACTCACTAAACAGAATATCCCATCAAGTTCCTGAATATTCAATATTTGCTTGCAAAGTAGGGGAAGAAAGTAATTGAATTTACCCTGCATTTTCCTAAACAGAGCTGATAGGTTAGTTATTCTTCCAATATACATTTCTATAATATGCCAAGCATACTATTTACATGATCACTGGTGTTATTTCTCCATTCAATGAGAGTCAAGCACAAAGAGTCAAATGCTCCAATGAGGAACACCTTTTTCTATCCTGCTACCATCTTTGCAAACAGAAATATGATCATATAATACAATTATTACTTCAAGCATCCTCTTCTGCCACGACAACAATTGAACAATGTATTTTAAAAACCCAAACAAGAACCCCACCAGAAAAAGAAAATCTGAAGAATCAACAAAACACCTATTATTTTTACAGCCATTACATGACTGTAGGGAATGATCTGCAGACAGTACAACTGCAGTGACAGGATTTATGTTTAGTCATATTTTGTTCAATGTGATGCTCAGATAAAAATCTGCTCATCAGTCCTGCTGCTGAATGCATCTCAAAAAGCTGATGTATTCACTTTCTATTATAGTTACTGATTCCAGTAACAAACGGTTCTAACACTTGTAAAATATAGGATTAAAGTAGTTACACCCAAGATGACCATCAATTCACAAAAACAAGCAAGTGGAAAAAAAAGCTGTCAGCAGTAAAATTTACAAGCCCATTCATTATACCCTTGAGCTATTAAAATGACATAATTTAACTGGTTCATTGGCCTGCTGTGCAAGAGTTCAGCACTGATAAGTTACCTTTGGGCTTCTACCACTCTGTTCACTAGAATGTTGCCTGTGTCCAATAGCAAGGAAAAAGTAACACTGACCTAAGAGCTCCTTGCCAGACAAATCAGCACAAGTGCAAACCTCAAATCACAAAATGAGAGCACTGCAGAGATGCAAAGGAAGGGGGAGTACTGGGGATGCTACAGTGTGAAAGGATCTGAATAACCCCACTGCACAGGCTGCACCACAGGATGTACAGGACAGTAGAGACGTTGTCCAAGGAAGGTATTGTCTCAAAGATTTACAGCCTGTCTCATGGTATGGTAGCATAATGAGACAAAATGGGAGACAGAAAAGAACACAACTAATCACTGCCAAACAGATGTCTGAGCACCATTGCCCAGGAGCTTCATTCACTATGGGCACCAAGCAGAGGAGACTCCAGGATTTCTCTGAAACAGGTTTTGTCTACAGTATACTGATCATCAGTGACAAGGAATACATTGGTAAGAGGGGGGGAAAAAAGTGTCACTGAAATGTTTAAGCCTGATGACAAATAAAATATTGTCTCTCACCCTAAATCATTGTGCTTTTAAGAAAAATGTGACTAACATAACATCTAACTGGTACATTCCATGTCATGCTCCTGGTCCATTTCTGTTGTGCTCAGGAAGTAGTGCTCCCTGACAAAAATCTTGTAGGTGTCAGAACTCCAGTAGCTATTTCAATACAAGAGAGGTACCACGATTCATCTGCTCACAAAGGACAAGATCCTCACCTAGGGGTCTGGAGAACTGTCCTTAGAGATGACAGCCATATTCCATTTCAGAAGAGGAAATGGTCCAGTGGGGATTGCTGTTCCTAAGGCCTGGGGGGAACTGGGAACGTTCACCAATATTTACTCACAGGCCTGAACCAGGCCAGAAACACTCGCAACGCAAAACAGCGCCCAGAGAAGACGAGGTGACCTTTGAAGTGTGATGCCATTTTACATCCAGCAGGATTTACAGAAAAGATTTAACCTATTAGTTGCAATATACTTTTAATTACTAATGACTTGCCAATTACTCATGTGAACTACCCTAGTCCTAACTTTATACTATTACAGCACGATTATTATGCATGATAAATTGTGGCACACAACAATCCACTGTCACCTTCTTTCTAAGGGGATTGAGAATAGTTAGCCAGCAAATCTTGTTCATCCTGGGACTTTATCAAGGATATAGTCCATCACAGAATCCCAAGCTTCCTTAGACACCTTCATATAAGGGAAACAAAAGTACAGGCTTTCTTTAGCTGTGCACTTCTAAACATGAGTTGAAGGCAAACCTTTACCAGGCAAACCTTTCCCTGAAGTGTCAGCATGTTACAAATTCTAATTTAAAAATATTTGCTATTATGTACTTGATCATCAGCAAAATTGCCAAAGGCTGCATATATGCAACTGAGCAGGCAGGAAACCGCAGACAGTAACCATCTGAAGACCACTTATAACATCAAGCTCCACTTAAGAGGAAGGAAGGGCAGAAGCAGAGCAAAAAAATCCCCGTCCAAAATTATGTTTTAATTAGAATCAACTCTTCAGATAAATTATATGCAAGCAATTCCATTTCAGATTAAATTTTATAAACAAAGAATTTTTTCAGTGGCAAGTACTGAATGACCCCATGAATGAAAAAAAGTTCAATTTAATAACAAATTCAGAATTATATTATCATATGAAGGCAATATATTTAATAAATTATTAAAACAATAACTGAATCACACTACACATACTTCCATCTTTTATTGCCCAAGGGGCTTAAAGGCATAGAGGATATAAGGAAAAGAATAACTAACTGTATCATGTATATAATTCCTGAACACTTACATTAAAATTCTTTAAAATAACCAGAATAAAAAAATTCTTCCTCTTAGGCAGGAAGAGGCCATGAGCAGTTGTGTCATCAGGTAGGTGTTATGCATTCAAATTACTGCTGCACATTTGGATTTAATTAAAATAATTCAGAAATCACTTACAAGACACAAGTGTGAACAGCCAATTAAGCAAAAGGAAACCTTCTTTATGCAGAAATTGAAAAGTATATTCAGTTTTTTTCAGGAGCAGGAAAAGCACTTTCTTTTTATAGCATGAGAGCAAAACTGATTAGCACATGGCAAATTTAGTAAAAATTGCTCCAGACAGGAAAAATATCTTGAGATAAAAGCCTGCCTGATTTGCAACAGAATTCTCCGTTTGTTTTTTTTTTTTTTTTGCACAGGGTAATAAAAACTGACAGGCACCTTAAGAAAATATTGCTACAAGGAAAGAACCAGGATGTTCAGCCACTTACAAATACTCAGGGAAACTGTAAGAAGGTCAGCATGAATACCTTGGACAACAAATGTCTAGAAAAAGTCTAGCAAGACTGAGAAAAAAATTTTAAAACGTCAGAAGAAGTCAGGAGAAAAATAACGTAGTCTCCATAACTGCTCTTCACATCTATGGAGGAAAATCAGGTAAACAAGAGTAAACAGAGAAGACAGAAAAATAGTAAGAGAAAGCAGTGTCATCTATCCAACTCAGCAACCAATGAGGTGCATGGCAACGCTGTAATCGAAAGGAGCCAGTCAGTAAGGCCATCAGTGGAACCAATAAAGCAGTCCAAGTGACAGTGTCAGCACTGTGTATATCTGACAAGCAAAATAAAAATGAAAGAACTGCAATAATTGAAGCAGGAGATGAAACTATAGATGACAAACACTGTTTCTAGTTTTTATGACTGAAATTCAAGAATTTCTTCTCTTGCGAAGTACAGTGCAGAAGTAATGCAGCATTATGCTTTACTGATGCAATATCCTGGAAAAGGTGATTCCTGCTGCTTGAAAGATTAGGACATGGCTGATCTAACGAGGACTTCCACAGAGTGTTTCACATGGTGCTACAGGCAAAGTAACCACATAAATGGAGACAAAAAGGTAACCAGTGCAATTGAGGTAAGAAAAAAAATGGCAGAATGGGAAAGAACCGCTAGTGCTCAACAGAATCTGCTAAAGAAATGTAAATAATTCAGTTTCTTGAGGGCAAATCTTGAGACTAGTTTCATTGAGATCACTTGAGATACTTGAAACGAGTAATGTCGGTTATTAAAGTAGAAACACAATAATATTGACAAGACACCATAACCCAGAGGAGATAAGCTCATCATACAAAAAGCTGAAGAATTGCAGCAAAGCAGACTGATATTTAATAGCACTAACTCAAGGTCAGTACCTCAAGGACTCAATCTTCACCATAAAGTGGGACCTCATCAACCAGTAAGAACGCCACAGAAAAGAGAAATACAGAAGTTTTTTAGTTGATTTCTGGACAATTATAAACCACAAATATAAATGTTTTGTGTGAAAAGGTAAAAAAAACCATAGGTTGTATGAAAAAATATGGATTTCATACAGTTGCCTTTTGCATCTATGCACACCTGTATTCATAAAAAAAAAACTATTTTCACTGTGTTTGTCCTTTTAAATTAATTCTCCTTGCTCTACATGTCCAGTGGAGCCAATGACAGAGCTATATTTTGAGAAATTCACCAGTTCAAGTTTATATTCAAACAAAGCTACCGTGCAAGCAAAATAATTTGCAAGAAAACTTTCCAGCTTCTATACAAAGTGAAGCTTTTCAAGAATCCTGTAAAATTTACTATAATCAATTTTCAAGTAGTTTTGAATGGTATACAACAGTAGGTACTTCTCCCTTGCCTAGCAATAAAAAATTGTTATATGAGTAATCTACTACTTCGTAAAAGCACGTTGGAGGAGCGTGTTCCTGTTTAGACAAGGCGGGTAGGACTGTCCACAGGAACTTGCATCAAGATATCACCTCTAAAATCTGCTGACAATTTTTACTCAGAAGTCACAGGTACAGCTTCACTTATTAGCAGCCAAAAGGAGCAGGAGCCACCCACCTGAGGACCATTACCACTAAATGCTGAATCTGATCCAAACTATTCAAGATTTTATTCGCAGAAAGTCTCATCTGCAGAAAGTGAATGGGTATATTGTCACGTTGGATTGCCATATTTGAAAATGCCACAGCTTCCCTTCCACTCTGTACTATAAAAGTCCGGCTTTTTTTTGTTCCTGACTTTTGTTTCCTCTACTCTCTTGTTCTTAGTCTTCCTGCTGCACAGTCAGCTGCTACTTCAGGATTTGTGAGTTTTAAGAAAAACCCTTTCAGTTAATGTGAGAGGTCTCACTGTTCTCAATTTTTTTTTCAATTGTCACAGGAAGAAATAATACGATCCTGGACAGAATACATGAGCAAGGGAATTATTTAGTGAGGTGAAATAATTAGGTCAGACTGTTGTGGGCATCATGATTTAAAACCAAAAGTTATCTTTATAAGTAGTTTAAAAAAATTTCAAACCCACAAAGTGTACTATAAACATTTTACATACTTGGTTATTACACACCTTAATGCTTACTAAGCACATCAATAGATGATATTAGATTTGCTTATAAGCCATCTGCTAACATGCTAACAATCAGGTAATACAGTAAAAATTTGTTAACTCCTTTCAAATGTTAAGGTCATGTCGTGAATGGGAGTAACACTAGCTACCTCAATGTTAATTTATTAATGCTTTTAATACATCTCTTTCATAAAGCAAGATACTTCAGCAGAATGAAGCAGCAACTTTCAACAATGAATTAGGGATTTTCATTTAATCCAAAAATTACCTATTCCAATGTTTTAAAACAAAATGTTTGCTCTGTTTATTTCAGCAATTTCAAGAAGGAGATGCAATTCCAAAGACTTTCTTTAGGAAATGAGTCTTACCTGCATAAAAGAGCCTCACTCAGAGAATAAAACCCAGAGAGCTTTGGTGGGTGAATTTCTTTGTTGTCTGACATTTCTCATTAAAAGATCAGCTTAAAGTTGCCTACAGTGCTGCCAAAAATAACTTTTTAGGATGAATCTTTTTAAGCTGAGCACCTTCACAATAATTCTTCTACGTAGGAAAGGTGAATTTCACCAGAACATCCATTTATGACTAGGACATAAAACAAAATCATATATAAAAGGTCTGTGACAAAACTATAATGAATGCTTTTCTCATTTATGTCAGAAGTGGTTTTTCATCAATTTGTGTGAAAATCCATCCCAAGTCATACACTTTGGAAGCTCAGTTTGGTCACGTGGAAAGAAAATCAGTTCTGCATGTTCAGACTAAGTCATCACTTGGTTAAAATGTCTAAATTTCTAGAATTTAGAACTTCTAGCGAGTATTTCTGAAAATTCCATTCTCCCTGAGTTTGATTAAACCTACTTGAAACCCCTCATGCTATTAATTTTGCACAGGACTAAGTGAACATGATTCAGCTTACGACGACAGGCATTTATTTGGCCTTCCTCTGTAACCTGAAGCTTTGACACAGAAAGTGGAATAGGGGAGGCCAACTCAAACGAGAAGCCTCCTTGAAAAAAAAAAAATCAAAATTCAGGAACAGGAAGAAATAGATGTTTGAAAGCAGCCAAACAGTTCAAGGGTGGATAAAACAAAGAAAAGGGGCCATGCCCTCCGAAACCTATTGACAGCGCTCTGTACACATAACTTTCATTAACTTTGTTAAACCAAGAACAAAGAACTATAGAGTTGATCAAAAGCTTCTTAACTTGGGTGATGAATCATGTGAAGTTTATCATCCTAACATGCAACAGAATCTGTGGTTTTGCTTAAGTAGTTTATTTAGACTCTAGGAATTTAAAAGAAAACTCTTGCAAATTCTGGCAAATTTTGCAAAGCCATCCAGAAAAAAAGAACTAGGACGAGCAGGAGTAAGACTTCTCCAGAATCTGGATGATGTAGAGAACAACATACACAGTTGAAGGAAAAGTGGGTATCAAAGAAATGAAATATTTTGCTTCTTTTCTCTTCTCTGATAAAAAGTTCTTAATTCCTGAGTAATTGGTATGTAGCATAAACTAAAGGTTTTCAAAGGAACCAGTTTGTTGTCTTCACTTCTTCCTGCCTAATTTGAGATTCACACAAACAGCAAACTTACGAGATTGCAGTGGAGGTCTTGTTTTCAAAGACCTGTTTTCTAAATATTTCAGAAAAAACCTACAATTTTTAGTCTTCTCAGATTGAACATTGAGAAGAAAATTAATTTCCCAAACTCTATGCCTCTTATTTACTTCTGCAGAATGGACTTCACATCCTCTCTTCTAACACTGTTGTGACAAAGCAGATCAATATCTATCCTGATTGGCACAGTGCTTCTCTCCTATAAGATTTTAGAAAAATTGACAACTTTATCTCTGGAAAGAGCTCGAGAAACATGCAATAAAGGGACAAAGCCACAACACGGGGGAAAAGGAAGACATCAATTAATTGCAATTTACAAATGCTACCCATAGCTTGTAGGAAAAGACAGAATCATGTAACTGAAAATTATGAAAATGAAAATGTTGACCAAGTCTGAACAATCGCAAGCAAAGTTTATGTGACCTTTCACAAACTGCATTCTTAAAATTCTAAAATTTACATATAGTAATAAAATGATTGCACAAATGAAGATCTAATTCCATACACAAAAATTTTACATTCTGCTAACTGCTGAGACAACTGCTTAGTATCAGTATGTGCCGCATTCCAACAACTGCTTAAAAGCAATGCTTTTATGAAACATGGAAAAAATTAGATGAAAAAAATAATGAAACAGAACATGGTAATGCTACCCTAAATTCAGATACAGAATGTATAAGATAGCCTAAAAACTGTAGTCTAGAATAGAAGCACTTTCAAACTTTAAACAAAACAGTGCTCTATTTTAGCTTCCCCTTAGTATAGGTCTGCTAGGAGTTACTCTTGAGTGACCTTAATGAAAGGAGAGCTATTTTACCAACTGCTAACAAATGGAAATATTCATCATTCACTCAGCAAACTTTTTTTTTTCCTTGAAAACCACCAGGACCTGAAAACACTACTTTTCCAGGTCGCTCTTCCTCTTACATTCCATTCACAAAAGCAGTCCAGGCAAAAAGATGAAAACTGGGAGAGATGATCCATGAAGGGAAATAGCAAACTGAACTCCATGCCCTTCACCTTCCCTTTTACTGTTCCTCCCAAAAACAGATAAATCCTTTATCAAATCTTTAGGACAGAATTATTGATTCACTGTTCAGTATTAATACCTTTAGTGTTTTTAAGGAAGTCCTGTCTGTGCAAGGAGTTGATCAGAACATCAGCCTGCCTACTGAACTCAGACCTTTGCTTCTACTCTGACAGCTTAACTATGATTGGTTACTTAAAATCAAAAGTTACTCTGATCAATAAGCAATTAGTGCTCAATCATCATGCTTTGAGTATGAAACAGTCATGTGCTTTTTTCCTGTACCATTACTATGTTTTAGTTAATTTGAAAAAGCAGACATTTACAATTCAGTCAAATTAAAAATCTAACAAAAATTGTAAAATACTTCACCGCTACTTAGCTAGAACATCAGGTTGTATCTGTTGTATCTACTTGTATCTGTTACACTGGAAGAGTACTGAGATACCACAATATGTGCTCCCACATTTTAGTATTCAGAATCCAGCTACAAACAGTGCTAGTTAATAGTACCAACAGAAGCATCAAAGCAAGGTAGGGGAAAAAATAAAAGCAGATCTAGGCACTTTCCTCTTTTTTTTTTTTCTTCTTGTCCATAAAGTTGCAGGCTGTCAGTGCTTTCGCATCATCATGCAAGAAAAATTAAGACTGGACTACATATTAATAAATAGTTTTTAAGGTAACAGTAACACTACTAAGTGTGGTTACCTACCAAACTGTCAAGAAGCTGGAGCCCAGAATGACAAATTTAGACTAAAGAAATACAGTGTTTCAAAAACTAATCTTTAAATAGACTTATTACATAATTGCATACAACTATTTCTGATTGGAAAAAAAACTCTCTAGATTTAAAAAAGGTTTTAAAATTATTCACCAGAGTGTATTAGCCCGTAAAACTCCTTTACTCATAAACACAAAACTTTAATTGTTACACTCGTGAATGTTCCAATACTTGAACTCTATACATATATACACACTTATATTTAAACATAAACTCACTGCATGTTAGCATTAGTATTTTGTTTAAATATGAAATATTGAAGTTATATAAAATTTCTAAATTTAGCTTATAATTTTATCTGGTCCAGACTAACTCCAATCTAAAACAATGAGAAAAAAAAAAAAAACACCACACCAAAACACTTTCCCAAAAATCCTTTCTCAGTCTCCCTAAAAAAGACAGCACGTTAAAACTATCTTTATACACAATAAACACCACCTTATTTATTTCTGCTTGAGAAATATTTATCAGTAAAGCTGCCAAGAATGGTTTGAAGCATGCCAGAATCTTCAGAGCACAAACTGCAATGCATTTTTTGTTTCTGAAGAACATTACTCGGAAAACAGCAAAACTCAGCAGAGTTTCAGGAAAATTGTTTGTGTTGCTATAATTAAAAATTCACAAGGTAGACATACTTAATTAGAATACTGGTCTGCAAACATTTAATTCCTTCTCCATCTTTCCTGCAAAGAGAATTTCTTATCCTTGCCTCCAAGGATCTATTTCAGGCACTATCAATCCTCCTAACCCCACAAGCTGTGTCCCAATATCTTCACATGGCCAAAAGCCAAAAGAAATAGACTATTTACCTGAGACAAGTGAAGGGAAAGAGAACAGTGGGAGCAGCTCAGAAGCAGGAGATGACAATAGCTCTGTACAAGCCCCACCACTCTGCTGGAAAATGGAGCTGAGCCAGTGCCGGGAGAACGGCGTCCCAGGGACAACCAGCGTATGCCAGCCTCAAATGCCAGCTGAGGATCACCTAACCTAACAGCACAACACGACTGCCTGCCACCTGACACTCAGACACCCTTCACCTGAACCACTCAGAAGCCAAAGAATATTCAGAAGAACAAACTGGCCATGTTTTTGTATCTCCTATCTGGCCTAGTTCCACACCTATTCCCATGATCTTGTCTCCATCTCTCACTTGTTACAGCACATTTCATTCCACACTGATCACTTCTCTTTTTCCTTTCAACTATCAGCTTTGCATCTCCTTTTTTTTTTATACATTGCAATCAATTTTTCCCAGTAAGTATATGAATGTAGTCTCCTTCGAGCCAATTTAGGGGCCTTTCCACACCAATCACAAGTCAAACACCAGCAGAATTCCTACCAAGTGGTATTTTAAATCTTCTGATATGCTCTGCAGCACAATTCCTTGGGAAAGACACCAATCAGTTTTGACATACAAGATGCACTGAAGTATTAATCAAATAAAGGAATGAAAGTATCTAGCAAATTGGTTTATACACATGTTTTAAGAGAAACATTTTCAAACTGAACATTTTTTCCTAGAACAAGATATAGGAATAGCTGAGTATCGACTGCCTTCAAATATTTAGACTCAGAACACAAATCTTNCTAGAACAAGATATAGGAATAGCTATATTATATCAACTATAGCTATATATATCAACTGCCTTCAAATATTACAGACTCAGAACACAAATCTCGGTTATAGATCTTTTCTGATCAAAATTTGTGACCAATGCAAAAACCTGAACTACAAAACAGCTCTCCCTGACGCTACTTCAAACAGTGAACATATTAATAGTTTTCTTCTTTCCTGAAAGCCTCATAATCTTAACATAAAACGCCAAGTTAACACAAAAAACTTGCTAATGTGCATAAGTGTGTTGCTAGAAAGTTTACTGGAAGGTGTTTCTAAAGTAGCTCAAAACCACACAGTTATGGAGGGTGGCAGATGTAAAAGGATAAACCTGCCAGAACTACTTGATAGTGCTCACAAGCAGAACTTACTGTGTCAACATATTGCCCAATTAAGGGGTGGGGGAAGAAGAAAAAAGAACCTTGGCAGCAAATATTAAACTCTTAGGCTAATTTGAATTTCATTTTTATTAGTGTAACTAAACAGTTGCCTTCTACCAATAGTATGGTTTTTAAATGTCTTTGGCATTTCATTAAGTATAGCAGCAATCAACAGTAACCCAGATTACGATTTTTAATAAGCAAAATTCAGCAGCTTGTATTAAAAAAAAAAAAGGAGCCTAATAGGAAAAAGAAATACAAGTGTTCTGAGCCTCTGAAATCAGATGTTATACCAGCTGGTGCTGAGAATAGCCTAAGCATTTGCTTTCAGTTGAACTTAAAAATACCAGGTTAAATTCACAGAGAAGAAAACAAGTTTCCAAATTTACATATTGGCTAATGCTTTGGTTTTTTGAAACCTTAATTTCAAAATCAAAAGAACTTTTCTTTAAAAGCAGTTAGCTATTTTTTTTTCCTTGTCATGAGTAAATATATGCAGTTAAATTTGCAAATTTGAAAATTTACAGTCACAATAATAAAGTTCTGTATTCATTAAAAATGTATCTCACTAACCAAACCACAGAAATAGGACCATTTATTGTTGTTTTCACTATTAATTCAAATATACCAAAACTTGTAATGTCTTACATGTAGACAATTAAGAATACTTGTAAATTGAAACACATTTCCCACTCCTAAAAAATGACTGGGAGCTATTAGCTTTTGTGGTGCTCTGCTCTGTGCAACACAGTATTTACACCCGGCGTATTGTGTCTAAAGTGCAAGCTTTCTCCAGCCTTCAGTGCTTCCCAGACATTAACCAGCAGCTCACCAGAAGTCACTCCACCTTCATTTAGGGCAGCCAATAAAAAAACTGCAACTCTCCCTTTAAACAGAATGAAGCAGCAAAATGAAATTTCAGGCTGACTATAAGATGTCCTCTTTGAATAGGACTGCAGAGTGCATATATTTTACTTCAACAGTTTTCTAAAATAATGGGGGTGCGGGTGCATTTGTTTGATTTCTTTTGTTACTGTGTTTCTAAAATTAAGTGTCAATCTAAATGCTATTCTTACCAAACTGATAACTTGAAGATGTTTGAGAGGTCATACTTTCTTGAGAAAACAACTACCTAAAGAGCAGGACTACATGAATGATTTAACTGTATTTCAAAGCAGAAAATTTTGACTTGTCTGACACCAAAGCTAAATTAGAAAAAGTCTGAGATTCACTTCACCTAGTATAGATATAACTGCAAGTGCAAGCTCTGCTTTTTTGCAACTTAAAATGGATTTCACACCATGACAGGTTTCATTCTGCATTAAAATTGCAAATCTTCCATTTGGCCCAGTTTCAGCTGCAATTGATCTGCTTTGTCGTCACAGATTAAAAAAAAAACAGTGAAGGGCACTGCAGCTTTAAATATTTCAGAGCTATGTAGCTAGTAAATAGACTCCATTGCAATATGGCTCTGAAGGTCGTGTCCTATTGTCTCTTTTCCCTGCAAACATTCTGAACAGCATAAAATGGTCTATTATATAGAATACCTCCCTGCCATTTCTAAATCATGTCAATTGTTTTAGGCATTTCCTTACTGGAAAGGACAGATACGCCACTCTTTCCATACACACCCACGCTGCTTGGAGATGTATTCAAAACGTCCACTGTGACTATAACAGCAGGGTGTAGGTATTCGATGTACACAGCTTTTCATATGGATGCCTTACACAAACAGGCTCCCCGTTAAATCCCACCACAACACAAGCACAATTAGTTATTGCAATGGTGATAAAATAATCAACTGAATTTCAGGTCAAGAAGCATCTCTGGTTAAAATTAACAGCCCAGTTAGAAAACTGAAGCCAGCAATTTCAACATCTCAGCTTTCTCACATATGGAAGAACACGAAAAAAAATTCTAACACAGCACCAAAGGAACGTAGTCTGCCGAACCTGTTTTTCATGAAGGCTACTACCTTTCAGATGCTAAAAAAGGAGCAAAAAACAACAACAAAAAACCCCATACCCCACATTTAACAATAAGTTACAAGAAAAATAAGATTTTAAACATTAAGCTAGAATTGGAAATCTTTGTGTATGCACCCCCTAGGTTCAACCACACTTCTTTCGTGTAAGGTGACCATTTGATGAAAATATGAGTTATGGAGATGCCACCCAGACAGAAAAATAACATGACACACAGCCCTACAACAAATAGTAATTTGCGATAGCTGTCATCATGCAGAAGGTGCATCTAGTCATTTACCTGAAAAGGCAACAGATTGTTGCCATTGTCCGTCCTGAATGCGTTGTCTTCCATCCAGGATTTGGGGGTTAAGGGTGCAGCCCGTGGGAACTTCGGAGGCGCAATGACATTGCTGGAGAAGGGTTTTTTAAGGGGTGAAATGGGATTGAGGGGGGAGGGCACGCCGACTCCCACTCCCACGCCAACCCCCACTCCAACTGCCCTTCGAGGGTCCCTACCAGCCTGCAGCCCACCCCAAGGGTTGGAAGGTGTACTCCAAGCCGCGTTTTGATGGTTATTCCAGCTGGAGGAGGAAGAAGAAGAGGCAGAGGAGGAAGACGGTTTGCTGGTCATGATGGGCTGATGGCTGTAAGCAGCATTTCTCTGGGCGAAAGGTGCCTGATTGGGACTCACAGGTGACCTCCGCTGCTGCTGCTGCTGCTGAGCTTGCTGCTGCTGCTGCTGATGTTGGTGGTGTTGAGTCTGAGCTAGGCCAATCTGAGGTGAGAAAGTGCCACCAAATACAGGGTTGACGTGATGTGGAAAATTCTGGAAAAGCATTGTCCCATTGACTGGAGTAATCCCTTGGAAAAAGCTATCATCCACCGTGTTTGTGGTCCCTGTAGACCAGGTGCTGCCAAACGAGGGAGACAAGGAGGTGCCGGCTGCAGGTTCTTGTTGAGGCTGGTGAAAGCTCAAGCCAGGCAAAATGGGAGACTCCATCTGCATCTTCTCCTTGCTATTTTGGGAAGGAGCCGATGTGCCGATACTAGTCACTGAACTGCTGTCTTCTGGTTTGGGTGTCTCCGACGAGATGGGTGTAGAGGGGGCTTCTGCTGAGTTTGGATCTTGCTGCTGCTGCTGCTGCCGCTGCTGCTGGGGCTGGGCTTTGCTTTTGTCCATCAGTAAATCATCCTGCATGGTTTGCGCAGCTGAAACAGTAGGGGAAAAAACCACAAAGACAGATTATTAACATTGTCATTCATACCACAAGCCAGTCTGTTTTAATCATTTGCCAGCCAAAAATCTCGTCCTATTGCTAGTACTATGCTACAGCATATTGCAAGGCAAACCCGTAATCTTCCCCCTCCCCCATTTAGGAATATGTAACCTCTGATCGTGCTAGATCGCCTTTAAAATATTTTTTAAGATGCTTCACCCTTTTTGATGCCTTGTTTCCCTTCAGTCTAAATGAGAGAGGTGCTTATAGGGCAGAGATATACAGCAATTTCGCCACGTCTCTTTTCTCTTACACCGGAACTCAGAGCTCTCACCCTGCAATGAGAAACTGATTCTGGTTCCTGTTTTTCCAAGCACCCTCCTCCTCCACCTCCTCCCCCTGGTTATTTGCATACGTCAATAAATACTGCTGCGTCCNCGGCCCTGCACATCGCTTCCCGGCCCCGCACCATCGCTTCCCGGCCCTGCACCATCGCTTCCCGGCCCTGCACCATCGCTTCCCGGCCCTGCACCATCGCTTCCCGGCCCTGCACATCGCTTCCCGGCCGCTCCTGCCCGGCCCGCGCCGGCTCCGGGCAGCGGCCGCGGGGGCACGGCCGCGAAGGGCGGCGGAGACACTCCGTGTACAAAGCCACCCAAGGGTGTCACATTTGCCTCCCGTGACCTTACGGTCTCTCCGCCTAAAATGCTATTTTACCTCAAAGCAGTCCTTTACCTGAAGGTATAGCTATCTATTCGCTCTATATATATACGTACCCGCTCTATTTATACGCATACATATGAAATCATTGGTGATTTGCCCATTAGAAAAACATAAGGTCAAAATCAGCAGACCGGGGAGGTATTATTAGACTACGATCTCTCCGATGCTTTCAAATGAAATACAAAACCAGGGAAAATCGAAATATTTACAACATAGACATGCTGCATGTTAAAAATCGTCTTTATATGCACAAGACAAAGACTAGTGATGCAAATGATTTGCTAAATCAATACATAAGTTTAAACTTTAGAAAGGAAGTGTATGTGGAATGGCTGAGGCTTATATCTGCTAGAAAAGGCGCTCCATATGAAACAAGACAGACCATATAATTTTATTATTGAGACCCAATAGTACTAATGCAATACAGACATCGATGAGCAGCAATTGTATGAAATCACAACAGGAACCTCCACATTTTGCAGGCTTTTAGTCAATTGTAGAGAACGTTCTAAATCTCAAAAGATTTTAAATGAGCCCCAAATCACTTACTTTAATTGAGTAACTATGCCAAAGATGGCCATGGCTGAATACCTAACTGCATTGCTATTGAGTTAATCATATGACATTTACATGCCTAAGACTGATTTTTTAGGATTGTTTTTACTAAGTAACAATGTGAAGCCAAATCAATTAACTGTTTAAGAAAGGTGGCAAAGTGTGAAACTGTCAACACTGTCCTTTCTGACATCAGATGGTCCAGGTGTATCGTACATTTTTTGTTCTTTCCTTTAAATATCTTCTGAGGCGTGCACACACATTTTAGTTAAAACGAATGTCAGGAGAGGTTTCTAGTATCTAGCAAGTTACTGCTTATGCTCCCCCTGATTTCCCAGTTCAATATGTAAAGCAAGCAGCAAGGCTTCCTGAGCAGACCATGCTGTGAGACAACATTAAGCTCCTAAGGACAGGGTAAACCATTGCATCTGTTCCAGGCAGCGCTGCTGCTGCTGCTGGGAGTGCAGAAACCTTGCAAGGCTTTTTAAAGCAATACTGCAGTAAACCACAACATACCAAGCTCTGTCTGTGTAACTTTCCATTAGCTTCACTTCTACCCACATCACCATTACTCCTAAGGCTACATAAAACTACTGATGATTCCACATCAGAAAGAGAAAAGGATTATGTGTATCCCTCTCCCCTGGGTCTGAGCTATCAGTAAAAATACATTTAGAGAGAAAAGCATAGCGCCTGAAATGTTAAAATTCTGCCGTCAATAAAGTTAAATTAGTTAGTCACCAGGTTATCTATAGTGGCTAGAACAGCAGTTGCTTCAAATATATACCTTGACTTAGATGGTTTTGAACTTTATCCTAAGGACTGTGATTCATATTCCCTTCCATATTGCTTCTTAAAGGCAAGAATCACTGCACAGTTCAACCCTCTTGTCAAGGTCAAGACCTTCCTTTAATGAATGAAGCCAGTCCAAATGAAAAAATACTGGTTAATAAATGACTTTGAAAGACAAGCCAGCCAATGTCTAATGTTGGGCTAGTATGCAGCACTCTTGATTATTTGCTGGTGTAAGTATTCGTACAAATTTACAATCCAGTACAGGAAATCTATATCCCCATAGCAATACCAGCTCCATTTGCATGCAGAAACCCACGCAGCCAACACAGAAATGTTTAAGGAACAGTTACCTTTGGATTTTCTGTATTTAAAGATCAACAAAAGGACAGTATATTTATTTTCTTCTTTCAGGTTTGCTATATGACAAATAGTCGACCAGTCTGGCAAGAGCACTTTGACAACTGGAAGCTTTCAGCGCATGCTCTCCCAAGGAATCATGGGATTTGGAGTCCTACCTACAGACAGCATTTCACTACTGCTTCCTGAAAGGAAGAGAGCTCGCAAGGGAAAAAAAAAAATATATATGTGCACACTCCCTCTTCCCAGGGAAAACTGCTGCAATCTGAGTCATCGGCTCTGAGGAAATATCTGCCAGACTGAGCTGGAAGTGACTAAATAAATAGGAGCCTTTAAACAATTTGATTTAGAAGCCCAGATCAAACAGCCACCTATTCAGAACTGCTAGACAAAGAAATGGTTCCAGTATTTCCAAACTTCCCTTACAAACTCCTAGCATAAGAATTTAATTATAAGCTCATACCAGCTATAAAATTTGCAGCTATTACAAAGGAAATCGTGTCACATTGCTTAGCTGAAGAATATTAAATAATCCTGCGTCATAACTTCTAAATATATTCTGAAACTATAACACAAATAGGTCAAGTATGAAAATTTAAAAACAAATCAAAATCAGTACATTGGTGAAAAGTTGTACTATTTGAGTAATTTCCAATTTTCAAGTTACCACTTTTTCATTACAGAGTTGTTACTACACTGAAAATTCTACCAAAAAAAAATAAGCTGCTCAGAAGAAAATCAAGGTGTGAATATTACTATTTAACATTCCATCTATTCTGTACATGCTGGTGCCACACTTCACCTCCCTCCCTTTCACTACCCACCATCTACATATCTCCAGCCTCCACATCAGTGCACAGCCTGATACAATTCCCCTCATAAGATATTAATATTGTGATCATTAATGTAGGTAGGGTAAAATTTTCAGAATTTCATTCACTGGCACTTGGTGCTCTGTTTTGCACTAGTCATTCTGCATATTTATTCTGGGTAATTCATAATACTAATTATTCAGACCAAATAGTAATGCTCATAAGGAAATACATGGTTGAAATCCGAAGTGTGAAAATAACAGTGTTTAATAAAACTGAAGGCTGATTTTCCAAGGATGAAATATGCATAGCATTGTGAGTGAAGGAGAGATAACTAAAGCTGAGAAAGATAAATTAGGGCAGTTGAAAGTGAGTTGTTCTAACACTTATGTCCCTGCTTTCTGCACTGTTTATGTTGGACTCTGTGGTCTGCCTGCCCTAAATCAGCGCTGTAATTAAGAGTTTCTCAACACTTGCTCTAACCTGTTTGTGCTACTCTGAATCATTAAAGGCAGCAAAACTGCTTTCTTAGAGCAGTTGAAAATACTTAATCTTATGAACTATCCCACCTCTCACAGGGCTGGCTCTAGGCATTCTATGCCCCTCCTTTATGTCCCTATTTACTTATGGGTTATTGCTTTTCAGCTGATTTGAGGAATCACATGCAAGGGACAAACTGTTTCGGTTGGTTCTTCCCAGGAGACAGTTTCACTGGGTAGATCAATCATTAGGATAAGGAAAAGCACTCCAGAACCAAAGAAAATCAAGATGTAAAGACAGTTTTTGATGAACTAGCCACAAGAAGAAAACTATTTTTTTGTTGTTGTTGTTTCTAGCAACCAGCTCCCTCATAACTGGAAGTTAAAAGATAGTAACAGCAGCTGAATCAGGACACAAGAGCTTAATTCAATCTGGTATATGATTTACTTGACCTGGGCCAGTTCCAAAGAAACAAATGTAAGAAAGGCCCAAATAAGCCAAGCTAATTCAATTAACATTGTAGAAAGTGTATTTTTATTTTAAGCAATTCATTATGAAGCAATTTAAGCCTCTTTAAGCCTCCTGTGACTAACAAACCATGCTAGTCTTATACAGAAAGTGACTATTCCAACTAGTTTGAAGGTTAAAATGAAGCATTATGGTACTGAAAAAAAACCCAAGTTTTATTGTAGAAACACATTTTTCAACTTAGATTAGTTTCACTTTAGACTAATTGAGGGCTACTTATCTTTTAAAAAATGGAACCAAGTGGATGAAAAATCCCTAACTGATCTTGTAATTTAATTTTACATATTGCTGTCATAGCAGTTAACATTTAGATTTGCCAAAATAGAATACTCCTATATTGCCAGGTTACTTAGCTTTGCTGTAAACAGTGAATAATTTCCACAGTTTTACTACTGCCAGTATTAAGGTACAGCTCCTTCAGTATTTGTCCTCTTTTTCAGGCCTCACTGAAATAGTCATATATATATATATATACACACATAATCTACCTCCAAGTCATTCTTTCACTAATTGCCTGTCAATTTCTTTATTAAGCTTAGATCTGTATAAATTTGTTATCAAGCCATTTAGTATTTTTAAAAGTTGATATTTTGCAGTAAATCCAATAGCCAATTCTGGACTCAATTTTAAATAGCTTATATTGGTTTTGGTGATTTTCATTAAGTTCTGTACCTGCCTTCAAATGCAGAGTTTTACTTGATTTACTTAAAATGGCTGCTACCTCCAGTCAGTGTCTGGGAGCTGAGCTCTGGCAAAGCTCCAGGAAGAGCAGCCACTTTCCCTCACTCTGCACTGGCCAAACAGAAGCTGCTCCCAGGAGAGTTCTCTCGGCTCCAATGCAGCCACTCACTGCCAGGTGCAGGTAAGAGACGGCAGAGCGAGGCAGAGTGAGTGAGTGCACTGAGCATCAGAGAAATGGAAGGAAGAAACCAAGAGGGAACTGTTAAGGGATGATATAGTTTAGCAATAGTTTAAAAATGAAAAAGAAATGCAAGAGGCAATCTGAGATTTATAGTGGAACTTTCCAATGCAAAGAAGGAAGCATAAAGAGCAAAAAGCGGAAAGAAAATTAAGAGAAAAGGGGGATGAGGGAGAGTGAAGGAGGAGATTGTTGGGGAGAATAAAGCAAGCATTTGAATAGAGCAGCTGCATATCCTGTCTTGTTAAGGAGAATAGAGAAAGATAAAATGACAACTCTTGCTCTGTCTGGGAGTAAGAAAGTGGTTTTTTACAAATTTAAAAGCAGTTGGTTATATATGTATTTGGGATCACACTTTGTTTCTGGAAAGAGCAGACAAAGAACATATACCCCAAGCTGCCCAACAGTTTCCAAGAGGTTTTTGTATTTCAGAACCTTTAAGCTATTTATGGGATGTTAAGGGTCTGCCATTATTGAATGCATTGGGTTGTAAGGAACCTTTAAAGCTCCTCTAGTCCAGCCTCCCTGCAATGAGTATGGACGTGTTCAAGCAGATCAGGTTGCTTAACCTGAGCTTAAATGTTTCCAGGGATGAGGAATCCACCCTCTCTCTGGACAACCTGTGCCAGTGTTTTACCACCCTCATCATAAAAGATTTGTTCCTTATGTTCAATCTAAATCTACTGTCTTTTAGTTTAAAACCACTAAAGCTTGTCCAATTATGCTTTTATGTTTCCTATTATGTTTTTATTTTTCATGTTTAGAAAATACAATTAATATATATATATATGTCCAAACCTACCAAGTCTTCACTATTTGACCTAATATTCAAGTTTTGTCCAGTCCAGTGTTGTCATACCTTCCTGTGCCAGTGGTAGAGCAAAGCAGCCACCTTGGTCAGAGACAGTTCCTTAGCCCCAAATGGTAGCCAAGTTCTGGTTCCATTTCTTCAAGTAAATGTTCTTCACAGCTATTATTAGCCACTATGACCTTTAACATAAATGGCAGGCAACCAGCATATCCTTTCAACTCCAAAGCAAAAATACAGAAACTGCACAAACCACATACTCCTAGAAATATAACCAGCTTCTCTATTTGCATTTCTAACATTTGAGAATAAATATAAAAAACCTAAGCTAAGCTAGCCTAGCTGCTCAATGTTCTGGCCAATAGACAATGAGCTTAGTCCAGACCAAGAATAGGAACCAGAAACTCTTGATATCCAATATTGCTCTTACATGCCACAGACAGCTGTAATTGGGACAGTTTATATTAGGATCTCTTCCAGGAGGTCATGCCCATGTGGTTTATTCAGGCCACTGTACATCCAACACTCCTCAGCAGTGGTAGCAACACTGAATTTTATGGTCCCAAGAAAAAGTACAAAATAAATTTTCTGGGACAGGATGTTGATGCTTTCTTCCTATCTGTTTCTATACCTCCTGTAAGGAGCATTTACATCTCTGTAAATACTTCAGCATTCCACTTTATGATACTTGTAGCAAATTGTATTTGTAGTAATGAGAAAATAAACAACACCCTCACTATTATGCACATAATGCTGCTTACAAGTCCAAGTCCAGCTGTTTTATACACATTTAGACAACACTTTTCTCTCCCCAAAGACTCTAAAGACCAGACTGATTTGTCCCTAGCTAAGGCAGCACAGTCAAAGAATCCAGTATATTCCCGAAACTCGCCTTCCTGTTCCACCTGATGTCTGTTGTCACGTACGTGCAAAAGCTTAATCTCAGCCCAGAACAGCTGTAGGTTGATGCAGCTGCACAGTTGCACCCCGGGCTTGGCCCTGTAAATTACAACCTAGAACAACAACTGCAGTGTAATTAACACAAGGTACAAGGACTGGTTTCACATAGCAAAACTTAATATAAGAGCTATTCTTTAAAAATGTATCCTGAAAAGGAAAATTTGAAGTTGATTTTTACTAACTAATCTTTCCAAGAATCTGTCATGTCACAACAGCCTCTGAAAAAAAAAGCTATTGCATTTGCTTCGGGATCCTGATGTGAAGACAGGAGACAAACACCCATGGTGGAGATAATTGGAAAGGCACCTTCTTTCCAGATATTATCCATTTCTTTGCTCTATAAAGGCTCTTCAGCGTCTAAATTTCCAGTTTTTCAGATTGTAATACTCTACGTTGACTTCTGAATATACAACAAAATTAAAAAGCACCTTAGAAGGACTTTTTCCCATTTGGAAGCACACCAACAAACCCAAGAGAGAGCGTTGCCATTACCAGCGGCCGCGCCATCCCTCACCCCACTCGCACACAGAAGCCGGTGGTCCCCGGGCCTCCATCGAGCACCAAGTGCCACTTACAAGGGCGCTCGTCCTTGTCATCGACAACACCACCACTGAAACAGATTAATTTCCCTTCCGCCGTTCCAGCCACCGCCCTTCTGGGCAGCCCGGCCCGGCTGGCACCTGGCGGGGTCCCCTCCGCCCTGAGGGCAGGTCCGGGGCCCGGCGGCCAGGCAGAGGCGGGGGCCGCCTGCACCTGTTCGGCAGGGGAGGGAATGGGGGATCCTCCTGCCCGAGGGGTCCCTGCGGGCGCGGAGAGGGAGCAGAGCGGGCGACCCAGCCTCTCCCTCCCTCCTTCCTTCCCTCCCTCNCGGTGACGGGCGGCGCGGCTGCGCTCAGCGCTCGCCGCCTGTCCCCGCGGCGGCCCGGGCGCTCCGTCCTGCCCCGGCCCCCGGCCCTGGGCCGCGTCCCGCCTGCCGAACGAGGGGTCGCCCCGTGGAAGGGCGGGATTACCGCCTTCCCGTTCGCTCTCCGTTCTCGGCCGCCGCACGCGTGACGCCTTTGTCGGGCTCCGAGCCCTCGGCTGGGCCCGCTCCTCCGCCCGGGGCCATGGCCGAGCAGACGGGCTTG